>JAQIXW010000348.1:0-33875 GCA_034700685.1 Willowsia buskii
TGGATTGATATTGAGATATCGTAGAAAAGTTTATGAATTTTATCACGAAAATATTGGCGACAATTTTGTTGGTTTATAAAATATCTATGTAAATTCTCCTCTGTATAGACTCTCAAGACTATTTACCCCGCAGCAGTTCAAGTAATCGGTAGAGACTGTCCTCGCTTCGCTACTTGGCTAGATTATCTTTTCTCTAGAAATTATCTGTGGAGGAGTGAAAGAGAGAGCTGCTTGCAGTAACTCTGAAAATCTAGAGCAATGCAATAGGAACCATAATAAATTACTCGTAATTCCTTCCTTCTTTGTGTCAATATATAATTTTGTTGTTGTTTTATACGAGGAGTGAGTGATGATGACTATATTGTTGAAATTTTTTGACTGTGATGAATTGATTTTTTTTTGTGTAGAAAAATGTTACTGTTTGATATCTTTTATTAGAGCGAAAAAAGTACATAAAAAGCAAAAGAAAAAATTAGTAATATTATGTACGTTGATTATTATGTCGCATTATTATGATAGATTTATTGTGTACAATTTTGAAATCTTGTTTGAATGTATTTAAAACTGACTGTATGAAAAAAAGAATGATATTATATGTGATGAAGTTAGAGAAGATGAGAGATTGATCGAGAAAAGTTAAATAAATATATATTATATGATATATAGTTGCTTCTTTACTATTTTGATTTCTGGTTAAAAAATTAACATGCAAAATAATAATGCTTTGTGTCTATCTATTTGTGCGCTTTGAATAACTTGGTAGCATTTTTGTGAAACATTTTGTTTTCATGTATTTTGCCACATATAACCCATAAATTTACGCATTGCTGCTGCAATCTTGGTTATTGTTTTTGCAAGAAAATGAAACAGCGCTACAGCTAGAAGCTATAAATATTTATTAAACTTTCGAAATTATAAATGTTTTTGGAAACTTGTGTGTGTATGTGTTTTTTGTGATATCTCGTGATTTGATTATATATGTGCGTGTCAACAAGCTGTATTTACCAATACATTTTTTTTACTTAAAAAACTACTTTACATCCTCACAGGGAAAAGCAAAAGTCGGCCACTCTTCCAGCAAGAAATAAATAGAAATGAAGAAATAGTAGGGGATACAATTCGAGCAATCTGTGACTCTGTGAAAGAAACTTGTTCTCCTTCCACTTCCAGTTCTACTACTTCTACCTCTACTTGTTCTACTAATGACAACGCTCTTGTTGACACTGAGTCATCTTGTCATGTTGAAAACGTTGAAGAAGAAAAGATGGACTTTTGAAAATTGATGATATGAAAAGAAATAGGAGAATAGATATTGATACAAAGAAAAAAAGAATGTAAACCAAATAGTGAAACTCTTGTCTTCCGTAAACATTCCTTCCGTTGAGTCCGTCAGTGTCTTTTCTCTGTCATGTGGGTGTTTGATTGGTTGCCAGAATGAAATGAAAAGGATTTTAGAAAAGAGGAAACTTAACTTGTAATAATCCTGCTGCCGAAATAAATACCAATTGATACAATTACAATACTACAAAGAAAACTATCGCTACACTATACTCCTGCTATATAATATGTTAACTTGTAAGAATGAAGAATGTCTTGGAAAAAATATTGTTATCCTTTGTACTGAAAAAGAATAATCATAAATATGCAATATAGGAAGAAACGAATTTATTACATTGTCAAAATAATAATCTTTTTGATAACTAAGGAAAATTTCATTATCAAAACTGTCCAGTTCAATTTTTAGTCTGTCAAAGTCTGTCTTCGAAGTCATGTGTCTTCGTCCATTTGAAAAAACTCAATCTAACTAATAGTTAAACTTTAAGCTAGAATGATATGAAGCCATATTTAATTGTCTGTATGCGTTCCTAAAATATACACTTTGAGTCGGGCTATATGGTTATGTACCTATCACATCTAATGTTAGTTTTCTTGTTGATTTTGTAATGACTTTTTTGCAAGTAGTTACACTGGTGGTGTTATATTTTGCATACAAGCACATATATTTTGCATTTATTTACAGCAATATGCATTTTTATTTAAAAATTAGTTATGGATTCTGAAATTTTTTATTTGGCTTTATCGAGAATGAAAAGGTATGGCATAATCAGCAATGTAAATTTTTGGGCAATGCTGTCTTGTTGGTTTATGGTATGGTTTCGGATGCGTAGTAAAATATTAAAAGATATTAACACACAAATAAGGAGTTTTTTAAGGTTTGCTTGTTTTGAGTAGCGGAAGAAGAATTGTTACCATCTTTAATTTAATGACCAGAGAGAAGGGTTAAGATAGTTCATTTTCTTTATTGCTGTTAAGAAACTAGGGGTGACATAAGAATGTTTTTTTTTATTGAGAAAGGATTGCTTAGTCATGAAATCACACCACGCGTATATTTTAATGCAGTGATTAATTAAATTATCTGTAGTACTCATTTATCACTTGTTTTCATTAACTGTTTTTATAGTTAAGCAAGTCTTTGGGACGTTTATAATTTGATATGAAAAGTGTGCTCCCAGAGACTATTTAAAAACTATCTCTTTCATTTCTACTCGAGTGTGTTTAGTGATTTTTATTGTTGATCTTTGCTTAGTTTTCTTAGCTTCAAATATTACTAGAACAAATCATTTATTATTCTGTTCTTTCCTTTTTTGCATTTTTTACACTGACTGCGTTTTCTTTTTCAAACGAGAGTTCCATTTTGTTCCAAAAATATGATAGAAAAAATATTTTTCGAACCTGTATACATATTTACTTGTATATTAATATTGTTATGTAAATTCTTTGTTTAAATAGTTTAAGCACCTATATATATATTCTTTAATTCATTGTTATTGTAGAGATAGTGTAAGATTTTTTAAGTTGTTGATTTGCCATTATCATATCACTATGGTATTTATCTATAAATTAATTGACTTGATAATAATTTACCTAAAGATTGCCATTCTAAATAGGTACAATTATTTATTAGCCTGCAGACTTGTGTTATTATTGGATAATTTAGTGACGCTTTTCTAAAGTTAGTTAGAAATTGATTGCACATTAAGCTACAAAAAATCAATATTCTACGTTATTTTAAGCTTATTATAGCACTGTAGCATATTAGTTGGTTTGAATTACTAAAAGTTGCAAATATTAATGCAGATTTTTTGTTGTAGTTTAGGTATCGTATACCAAAATGTGTTAAAAAATAGTTAAGTACTACGAATATAGCAATAAGCTCTACATAAACTTATAAAAAATTATGTTAAAAATCATTACAAGTCATTCATTATCGTCCGCATAATAGTAACAAGTATGTTTTAAAGTTTAAAGAAAAGAATTCTGAAGAAATTTTGCAACATCATAAAAAGAACTACATGCCTATATTTAAAATGTAAGTTAAGAATTTCTGAAACAAAAAAGTGATCAAATAAAGCTGTACGACTTTTGAAAAGAGAAAATGGGTAATTTAATGGGACTTTAAAATTCAATTAAATTAGCACTAATAAAAATCTCATTTCATCCCAATGAACAAAATCCAGCTGCAAAAGTTTTGTTCTGCTGACCAGAAAAAAATCTTGCGCATTGATTGCTCGAAAGTTGCATGAAACTATGTGCAATAAGTTTCTTGGTAAATATTTTTTGAAAACATTAGAAAGCAGTTTCTGAAGAAATACTGCTGGCGGTTTTAAATTAAACTTCAAAGTTGACGCATGCAACAACCTTGGCCCAAGTTGACGCGGCGGACTTGTCTACTGGGCTACTGTTGCCAGATAAATAATGTCAAGTCAAGGTAATTCTTAGGTATGGAGAAAAGACGTTGTCGCTAAACGAGATCCAGAGATGTCAAAACAAAATTCTCCTGGAGAAACATCTTGTTTTTTGAGAATGAATGTATGCAAAAAATGCTGCGAAGATGCTTCGCAGGAAACAAACAAACTTTTGTTTTCAGAGGTTGATAAGATAAGATTTTCAGAGGTTATTTGTTTTTCTTAGAAAATTTGAAAGAAAGTGTGTACCTATAAGTTTATGTGAGGTGGCGTTGGTGGCGGTTCCGTCCGGGTGTGGGTAAGCACTTGACGCTGCATCTTCCATCGTCCTTCATTGGCAGTGATGAGCTTATCAAAAAAAAATTTTTTGGTATGCAAAAAATAAACGCATAAGTGATTGATAAAAAGTATGTTTCTCTCTTTTGCATTTTGCAGATCATTTTGTTCCAAAATTATGCATGCATATAAGTTTGATAATGAGAAGTATTGTTCCTTGAGCTTGATTTTCTTTAACCATTTGGTTGGTTTAACCAAATTGACCACCTGGTGTTTACTTCTCCGAATGGTTCCAGTTCCAGGTGCTTCTAGGGATCTTCAGTAATCAGAAATTTGAATGGGAATCAGGCAAGAAGTCACATGGAACTTTTTTGTACGTCGTTTATTACATGATTCATATTATTTTGTGCATTCATTTTGATCGCTTTCCAATTTTCTATGAAATGGTGGGGGCGGGTAGGTTTAGAGAAAATGGTAGATTTTGGTGGGTTTTAATGCATTGTTAGGGAAAGATGGAGAGGTTAAGATATGGATCGAGTGGAAACGTCGTGTAATATTAGTAATATGCATTCCACCAGTTTCCATTTCCAACCATACGTCATACAAAGTTCAAAGAATTTCTTTGCCGCAAAATTTCATATTATGGGAGTTAAAAAAGCATAAATTATAAGGAAAAGCTATTAACGTTCAGGTTTATAAGCATATATTATACTGATTGATATTGATATTTTTATGAATAATGCATTATGCCCAGTTTTTGCTAAAATGGAAATGGATACACGCATGATTCTGCCGGCAAGATGGAGAATGAAGTAATCTTTTTGTGAGCCTGTTACTCCTTCCACCACCGTGTTTCACCAGCGTCACGTCAATTACGAAAACACTTTCATTCACATGTTCACGATTAACATGTGTTTCCGTTCGAGAGGCATAATATATGACATTGTTGAAAACTGTGATAAGGTAATGGTGAATGAACATAGGATTTAGAGTCATATTTGACAGGTCATCATGAGGATTATTCTGGACTAAACCTGGAAACGTTTCTCACGAATATTTTGCAAGATTTTCTCGTACATAAATAAATGGATTATCAAACACTGTAGCAACAATATTTACTCATATTATGCGAATTATCACAAGATGTATAGCAATGTATTGAGATTGAAATTATAGTTGACAACTGATCCTCTAAGAATACTGGACTAGCCTAGAACATATTAAAAACGCCATATTATATATGAAGAGCTTAACCTAATTTATTATCCAGGAAGTTTCCCGGTGACACGAGCCAAATGTCGCAACAAATTTCATTCAAAAATGTTTATTTAAATATATATGCAAGTATGTTATCCTGTTTCCCTGGAGAGCTTGCTTAGAGCTTACCTTACGTTATCTGTGTTGAAGCAGCCGTGCAATTTCTCAACTTTTTGAACAATTATTCATAGTCTACACCAGGGAAACCAATCACTTAAATAGGTGGCCGGGTTTCCCAAGTCTTCCCGAAGTCTACTTTGCAAAACTTTTTTTAACTACATAATTTCAAATTTCTACACTAATGCAAAATTGTATCGTTATGAAATAAATGTAGGTTTATAGGACTGAATTTAAATGGAAATTTTACTCAATAAAAAAAAAACAATAGCGCCTTGCCCTGCGATCATTGTTATTATCACCATTTCTCCAGACAAACATCGATAATAACACAATTTTTTTCATTTTCTTGCTGAACAATTTTCCGTTCCAGAATCATCCCTAATTCCCTAATCTATAATATTTCCCATGCCTATCTGTCCTCTAAAAATATTTAGTGTCAAAGATAAAGTTGTCTGTATTTTTCCCTTATGAATTTTTCGCAAAATTGTTTGTATTTGATATGAACACTTAAGGCGTAGCCGTGTATTGCGCATGGGAAAAGATATGCCAGTTTCATAAATATATGCGCATGTGATCAAGAAATTTTCGTAGAAATCCCAATCCCAAAAGCGATAACAACTTCCATTTTTGTTAAGATCTCTAATTGCTTTTTCATGTTAACCCTATCATTTTCAAATCCAAATTGCCATGAAATGGAAATTGCATTTCATTATAGAATGTCCTTTATTGATGGTCATTTTGCTGAATGAATAACTTATTGACATAAATTACTGCATTTCATTTAAATTTAAGGAAATGTTTCAACATATGAACAGGCTGACAGATATCAGACATGAAGCGAATCTCAAGCCAGCAATATAGTTGTATTAAGTCAACTAACGCAATTCTTTTAAAATGACGTAAACTTCTATGATTGGTCAAAGCTGTACTCCAATTTATTCACTTAAAGCGATTCAATACGAAATCCTCATATAATTTTTTGACATTGAATTCCCCATTCACAATTTACTGGTCTCCCAAACTGTCTGTCAGAACATTCTTTTGAATTCATGAATGTCTATACATTTTTTTTCGAAAATCCAGCCAGTCTAGCAAAAGCGCTGACTTTGACAGATATTATTTATTCTGACGTGACTGCTTTTATATAAAAACCTTCTCCTTCTCCATACCGAACACCATCATTAGAAATACAGCATCATCATCATCATCGTTCATGAATGAATACGCTTTAAAAAGCAAGAAAGAATGTACTTTTCACATTCAGTTTAACTGCTTTATTGGACATACCTCCATTTTTTGGTGTTTAACCAAAGGACTTGATTGGGCCTTTGAGTATATTGCGAAAAACGCCCTTTAATTATTCTTCTTGAATTTTTCCAAAATACCTACCAAACAAGACCACCTACAACCTACAACTGTCCAGGTGTACATAAATAAATAATTTCCAGGAATGCTTCTTAGTTAGGTTTTGGTTATGTATTTTAAAGCAAATTGTTAAAATTCGTCAGGTGCTCTGCGCTGGAATGGTTGGAGACAAGATGACATGTTGATTATCAAAACGAAGAGGAGTAATAAAAGTCAATGCGTTTATATACGACTTAGAAGTTCAGGAGGTCCAAGGTTATTTTTAATAGGCAAAACAAAGATTTATCTTGTTATACGTACTTAATTTTCCAGAAAATTCCAAAAGCATTGATTCCGGGCTCTCGATAACATAAATACGTAAGCAAAGTACTCCTAACCTGTCGTTATATATTATGCTTATGCTCCATATATTAGTAAAATACTTAAAAAGGTGTTTTGCAAAATACCCATTCTCCAACCGCGTGACACATATCTTGATTATTTCCTCTATATTCGTAAAACTATTTCAAAATGACTCCCGAAAAAGACTTTTTCTCTCCTTGAATTTCAGAGTTCAAAATTCGGAGAGTCATGAATGACTTTCGCTGTATGTATTCAGCAGCAAGTTAATGAATGAATTCGCACCAACGTCAACTAAAGTGAATGAGTTTTTATCATGACATTGAATATACAATGAACTAAAAAAAACTATGTTGTCACTTGTTTGCCTTATTTCAAAAGCAAGCCGGTGTTCAAATTTTGGTTAAAAGAAGGTGTGTAAAAGATATTTTAACACCTTGCATATCAGCTCTATATCTGCTTAAAAATGAACCTGACAAGCAAACACCGCTTTCGACTTCATGGAATGGAAATAGACTTTAAAAGAGCTTTAAAAAATGTAAATCATTCTTTTTTATAGAATTAAAAAAGTGTACAGCATCTATGTTTTGGACTTGTTACAACGTGAGTGACAAGTGAACATCGATAGTAATAATGACGCTACAAAAACTGTGAGAACCTTCCATCGATCGATGATGAAAAGTGGCTTCACTGTAAATATAATTATAATACGCGTGATTTACGAAGGGTAGACATTTTTCCACTACAACACTCAGAACGTAGACTTCCATCTTGTCAGTGACAAGATATGTGGAAGTCTGTCACTGCAGGAATTACCATTTAAGACAGACAAAATATCTATCAGATTAGATTGAAAGGAAAACAAAATTTGTTTGGAAGCCTAAAAATAGTTTGCCAATAGTTTAGGTTCATCTACAAGGTTACAAAGGTTCAAACCTTTATATATGCCTAAAGATTTATTATACAGTTAGTAGTTAATGTATCAAGACCTCCATTCAATTTATGAATTTATGCTGCGTGGGGATCTCAAATTAAATAACCAAATAAGGGTGGAGGATATCCAGTATATATTTTCAAATTTGTTCTCACTCACTGATTGTCAGTTGATGATGCTTAATATAAGATGTTGAATTAGTTATGTCATTAAGTTATCATAAGCAACATAAATTTTTATCTGCTATACATAAACGTTTACTCGATTCTACCATCATATTACAAGTAGTTCATCCACCTACCCTGACTATACTTGTTGATTTTGATGTATAAAAGTTTTCATTATTTTTTTATTTCTCGCCACAAGCTTACGAAATCCAAAGTTCAGAACTAGTCTGGTATTGCCCCACAGGCAGTCTTGTATTCTATGTTTGATATTTGAAATGTCTACATAATATATAAATGATTGATTAGTATAAAAATTCAATAATTTCAGACAAATAACAAGAAACCAAGTTGAAAGCTCGCAACTGCCCTTGGTCAACATTATTTTTCATTAAAATTAACAAGTAACAACAACAACTATGACGTCTGCACTTGACTACTTTGCAATCCAGCATTTCGCCAGGTACAATTGAAGGGCAACGTGGGGCCATTCAAATGGCATGATATCATGAAAGTGAGATGACAAAGACCCCAAAACAATGCGTGAATGACTGTTGTTGTATGCTAATGTCGCGATGCCCCGTTCATGAGTCATTTCTGCACAATGAATGCGAATGTCGTCAGAGACGAAATGCAGCATAGTGTAAATGCACTTGTCAAATTCAGGTTCAAAAACACTTGGCACAAAGATTGCAAAAACTTACCTGTTTTACTGGATCAAGCTGGAAAGAGGGTTTATTAGTCAGTGCAAATCCATGAACGGACAGAGTAGAATGTAAACAGATAAGCACGTAAGATTTAATGTCGCCAAATTAAGGTACTTACTATATCTTGAAAGATAGAGCTAAATCTAACTAATTTTATAGCATGCATTTTTGTATTGTTGAACTCTTCAGTTCGCTTTTCAGCCTGTCAGCATATTCACCGCTGATGCTTATCGCAAATCATAGAAATGACGTTTACAATTGTGCACTGACCAGTGTTTGTTATCTTTCATCCTGTAGCAAATACAAAACAAGAAGTAAAAAGTGCATCTTATTATTTTCAAAATATCGCTACAGTGCAAATTTAGAATTAAATGAAAATGATAAATCGTATCCGTAGTTTTCCCAATACATAGGTATATTTATCTGAAATAAAAGCTCATGTAGTACACGCTGGCTGACAAATGTCATAGAAAATATTAAGGTACATTCTAAGAACATATTTAGGAAATTTTAATACTGATTTACATAAATCAATTGGTGTACCTAATGATTCCTTTCTTTAAGGGAAGAGTAATGTCATATATCTACAATTTACTGGAACTAAACTAGCATAAAAGAAGATGGCTTCTGCTGTAACATATTATTTTTAAAGTATAAGTTTTGTGAACATTTAACAATTTCTTAAATAAAAGTCAATGTAATATACAAATATAATTAATTAAGACCATCCTATGTTTATTTTCTGCACCACTACCAAAATTTATGAAGCATAATACCTGTACCTGTACCCATATCAAACTATCTTGAGATATTGCCTTCACATAATATTATTTCATTAAATACGTTACCAAACCCTGCATTTTGTGCTCAGTAACATTAGTAACATGATGACGAGTAAAGCAGTGTCACTGTCACAAAGGAATCCCTATTAAACTGTTTCAAATGCTGCCGCCACACTGATTTAAATTCTTCTTCTAAAGTTGAATAAAAATGGGGAGTTTTGAGCATTTATTCTTGTTTAGGGGAGAGGGCCAGGAGGTTTGTGTCAAACAAAGCATAAGAAGGGATAACAGCAGAGATATTTACTACAAGTTTTAGAGCACCCAACAATGATGAAATTTTCAGATACGGTTCATAAAGATCATCAACTTGAGATTAAACGAACAAACGAAAGTAAGAATTTTTGCACCTAACAATAACGTGAATATATTATGAACTCCAATACGAAATCGCAAACCAAGAATTTCGCAATGGTTTTGTTTTGTCACGCCAAAAAAGTCATCACCATCAACTTATCGACATAAAATACGCAGCAATTTTAAAACAAATGCATGCACCAAATGTATTTAAGTGCACAACTCAACAATATAACTGCTTTAACCGTCATCACCATCCATCCTGCTAATGAAATTGAAATTTTCAAACAAGAAGCCGTTTCAATGACCTTAAAAGCTTATTTTTCAAGTTCGTTGCTTTCTCTCTTCATGGTAATTCCGTAATACCTAATTTGCACACTCCAAATCATACCACCTATTTGTCATCATGCCTAAAAGTACCATCCGCCCTTATGTAATTATTTATTTCTTAACAATGCATACGATATAAAGATTAAGACGATATTAGTCTTGCTCGATTACCGTCATGTTCAAATACGCTTTGCATAATTACATCCTCGTATTTCCGCTTGCTTTTTAACTTATCTTTACCTACTTTTTTAAACGTGTTACAAATCGTCAAGCTTAATAACACATACTTGAACTTGGCCTGGTCACCCACCCTGCTATTAAATAGGTATTTTGAAATTTCTTGAAATTGCTTAATTTTTGAAGAAAATTGACCCTGGCATTAGTTTGAAACGCTATTTGGTGTCGTTTACCGTTATAAATGTCGTCATGATTCAGGATCAGGAGATAATATTTTATTTGTCAATTTACCTATATGTTTTTGAAGTCAGCGAAAGCAGAAACTGTTATCAAATATCTCATAAAAATAACGAAGATCATAGATAAAAAGGTAGCTGGAGCACACGAGGATGTGAGCATGACTTAACAATGAGAATAATTTCATTCATTTCGGAATGGAGAAAGACAAAGACACTTGAATTCAGTTGACGGTTAAAGTCTTTTGTCTTTTTATACTGTCATCAGCACAGAACGAGTGTGAAGTTGAAAATACAATAATTTCATTATCAATTTGACCATCTAAAACATTCCATACTGATTTTTTCGCAAGAATTAAAGCAGCATTTTTCGTTTTCCGGTTTCGTTCCGGTGTAGGCAAAATCAAGCTCACATCAGATTGCAATATTTTAAAGCATTTGCATAATTGGCGCATAATTTATAGAGACAACGTTGCTTAAAATTTTGATTTCAAGCTGTGGATTTCGAGAAGTATACTTGTCAGAAAATTGAGATTTTGATTTATAATAAAAAGAAAGTTATTTTCTTATTATGCATAACAGCAGTAGATTTGAGTGATGATATGTCTATTACGGAACACTAGGACTAGGAGTAACATTTCTTCAAAGGATATATATCAAGATTCCCTATAATAATGGAAATAAGGCCGACATACATTTGTTATATCAGATCATATTTGTTAGTTTATCTAAGGAATTATCAAAGATATATTTATTGGTTTTTTCCTATAGATTTATTTATCTGGACTCATCGGCAAGAATTGTCAGTTAAATTAAAGGGAAACTTGTCTTCGCACCCTTGCTTATAGCTACAAATATATTAATGGTTCATAACAAAAGATTAGGTTACACTAGACATAATTTTACTGACCTCGACACATTAAATGTATCAAAAACTTATGTTTCCGTGTATATGCAGTTGAAACCACATATTGACAGATGTTAATATACGTAGTTTTTACATATTTGGGAAACTAATGTGCTGCTGTACGAGATCTGTAGAGATTCAATTGTTGGTTACATTTTGCATATATTTATACTTTAAACAGAATTCATTAATTTTTTATTATCAAATCATCCCGTTATGTGCGATGCCAACTCATCTCATCTCTTCACATTTTCCAAGGAAATTTGTGGCCATGCCAACCTCCTCATATGTATGCAATGATGTACCTTGTCACAGTTTCTAAAACTATGACTGTTCATTTGCATTGCACTGACACGTCTTGATATCATGCTCGAAAAGTAAATATTGTCAAACTGTCAGACAAAAAAGTATACTATCTCAGATTTTCGAAATCTTAGATTACCAAAAGTCCAATGTAACAGTCATCCACCTTTGACTTGAAGCCACCAAAGCATTTTATAGATAGTAACAATGTTTTCTTCCTAAACAGATACTTCATTGCAGAACATTAATTTCTCCTTGAGAAAACGTGAGATTTATTATATTATTTGGTAAACGTGCCACATTTTTAATTCCTTTAAAGCTCAAAATCAAAAGAGTGATTGTAGCGTTACAGTGTCCATGCGATGATATAAATGTAGATTAAAAAATCAAAGAGAAAGTTCTTGGGTGGCTTGCCTAATCATGCAAAAATAATGGTTTCTTGGGAAACCATTGAAGGTGAATATTTCTGCAAATTGTCAAGTCTGTCCGGTTGGAACGATACGATGGGGTTTCATTATAAGAATAAAATGCGAATAAGAAATAAAAACATCTTAAATTTTATTGAATTGCTTACATGAGCCTTTCTTCAAATGTTAAAAACACCACATTTTTCTTTGGATTTTTCCGTCTACTCTACCACAATATTTCGCTACGTGACTTATATAAACGAAGGGTTTGCCTCGTCTTCAAAATTTGTGACCTTAAAATTATTTATTTTAAATCAATTAGGTCAGCACAATGTATATTATGTATAACATAAAAGTGATATTTTCCTACGATCTACAAATATGTATGATTATAAAACAGTGATGTCGTGCGGTTTGTTTCAAAACTTTCGATTTTCGATTGGTCATTTAGTCATTTCATTTCTAGGATTTATGTTTTCGAAGAAACTTGTTTGCGTTTTAGTTGACATTGCTTTGTTTGTATACATAAATTGATTTCCATAAGATCCAATGTCATGCTACAGGTAATTCTGTTCAGAAGTACCTTCTTTATGTCCGGGATAACCTACTGAACTACGCACAGAAAATGTTTATTTTAAACTTTTCTTGATATTTTCGTTGTCGCAAGCAATAGTAACAGTTAGTTTTAGAATGTCAAACGCAACCTATGCGCAAACCAAGAAGGTACTATTCGTTCATCTTTATTCCGATTTTCAAAATTATCGCCTCAAAAGATCAACACAGATTTCTATATTTTTATTTATTTACAAGCAGAGACTTGCGCAGCTGCTGCTTCCTCGGCGTCAGAAAGAAATAAAAAATTGTTGCCAACGTCTCATAATATATAATATGCTTGTAATTGTAACGGCATTGCGCAAAGCTTGATTCATATAAACGCAAAATAATACGTATAATTCAGAAAAGCACAAAATATTCGCTTATTTTAAAAGAAATATAACGTAGACGATGTTTCAAGACTTAAACTTTATAAAATAATTTATTCCGCTTTCTACTGTCCAGAGATATTTTATTCATGGACTATTGCAATATAACGATACATTGATGTAAATATATATAGGTACATGATAGCATGACTATAGATTACTCAAAACACAATTTTTTGTAAAGTTTCATCCATCTGGTGATACAAATTTTCGTAAGAATTACATATAGTGTAAGAGGATTTTACATTCATAATGTGCAACATTTATGCAATATTTCCTACAGAATTCGGCATAAAGACTTGATTTAAATCTGTATTTAAAAATTAACACGTGCTAGTTACGAATTAAAAGTGTAATTTCTTAATTTCTCAGCTAAATTTGACCATACAAGAGAATTTTGATGAGAGTTTGCTAATTTTAATTCCAAAAATTTGAATCAAGTTGAATATATTACCAAATTCTCTTTAATATGAACGTCACCGGGAACAATAATCCGGGAAGTTGGTTCCATTGGTTGTCCAAAATGAAGATGTTGTCACATATTCACATTTTTCGCTGCTTTTTTCTTGCATGAAATTATTTGAAATGTAAGAGCGTAAGGACGTTACTTACTTACTTATATAAAACACTGGCCTACACTTAACAGGTTAAAATAGGAGCTTTAAAATGTTACATGTGCCAGTTCAGAGATTAAATGTTGAGACGTTGAGAGATGCAAGAATGTGTGCATATTTTAAAATTTTGCAATATCCAGTGTCTAGTAAGATGACAGTGTCATTAGAATGTCATTTTGGTAAAATACGTTTATATATTTCTTGAGATTCTTGTTTAATACTTACGGGAGAAATCCACACTGACCAAGTCAAGTGAAGGTTGTGGAGTACACTTAAATCGGAGCTACGGATAAAATCGAAAGTTGTTGGGACTTCAGTGATTTTACTAAAGTAACGGTGGAGTTAAATACAACATTTTGGAAGAAACACTGGATTTTATTGCATCTGAAATGTACCTACGCTTCAAAATTTTACATGATCATAATATAACTTTAAATCAAGAAATGGCATTCAAATTCAGGACTTTTTAATTAGTAGATTACTACAAAGTTACATTTTTTTGCTTCTTTTTTAAGTATTTGAGTAGGAAACAAAGGATTCCTGTAAAAATTCATAAGCATCTTTAACTATCGCCCAGAGACGATATTGGTGGTTGGGAAGCTACTTAAAACACCGTTAAGCTTTGACCACATAGCCCATGAGTTTCTGAAGGTTACTCTAGTCGCCATCATGTTGAAGTGGAGTACTTTGATATCTTTCCCATATTACGTCTTACGTCAATTTTAGAAAATGCTGTCAAATAGCATTAATTTGTACCTAAAATTCCCCGTAATATTAATATTTTCCAGCGACGTAGTATTTTGATTCCAAAATTCCTGGAATTACTTACTTTCACTCAAAACAAATCTATTTAATTATTCAATTCTGTCTTTGAAAATATTTAACCCAAATATTATGATAATTCAAGTTCTACACGCGTGTTCTTACCGTATGGTGATTGGTGGAAACAAAAAAAACGGGTTAGCAGTTGACATTGAACATTTATATAACGTCAATGTGGCCTTGTGTCATTCCAGAACTTTAGAACGCTTCTAATGGAAAGGTACCGTAACGTTATTTCTAGACATCACGTATGAAAAAATACAAACGTTCCATAACACAAATAAAACAAGGAAACAATTTATTTATTGTTGTTATTTAATTTTAGTTCTTTCTGATAAGCATGCTTGTTTAAACATGCTGATTTAAATGTTAGAACGAGAATATGTTTTTACTTTCATGAACTACGCAATAACAAGCCTCAGCGTAAGTCGTAGTAACAGTTATTATATCAAAGATTGAATGATTTAAAGCTTGTAACGGTAAACTGCATTAGCAGTAAACATGTTTGTTATTCTCCACTATATAGACACTTCATCCCATTTAATCATAAACACATTTTGCCTCCGATCTTACCATATATTTTTGATTTTGTGTATGATGCTCAGCAATGTCTACGTGTCTTCCTACATGGGTTTTTCGTGGAAGCTACGTGAATGATTGGATTCATGGTAATATTGATTCGTTAAAAATAGTCTACGCTGCGCTGCTTTTTTTGCCAATTCATCAGTGCAGCGGTATTATTTTTAACTTAGATTTAACTTTAAACCCTGCTCATAATCATTTAATTATTGAACACTGGAACTCCCGACGCTTGAAAACTGGAATGTTATTTACAGCTAAAGCAGTCAGAGCAGTTTTTGAATAACTTTTTAAATTGCCCGAGTTATTGTGTGTATTACCACTGACTTAACGATCGCAAATGTTCTTCCCATTTAAAAAAATTTAAGTACTTCATATGTCTATAAAAATAACAAAAGTTTTAAAGACAAGATTTCGATCCTCCAATCTCAGTATGTATTTCTTATGTTAAACTAGTTTTTATACAGTTGCAAATACGAGTTTTTTGTTCGTCAAAATATTGAAAAAACCTCACATCCGCCTCTAAAAGAATTAAAAGAATTAGAAAGTCTATCAATGATTCACGACAAAAAATTCATACGTTTGCACGGTATCTTAATACAAGAGATGAATGTTACCAATCATTTCATGATAAAGCGAAATCTTCTGCGTGAATAAGGCACAAGTTAAAAACTTACTAGTTAAATCAAGTAAAATCATAGTAAACGATCTCATCTACAATAAAATTTAGTAATGTGACAACAGGTTTAAATGTTGCATAAATTTATACCTTTCAGATATATCAATATTTAAATTGAATATCTTTTTGCAAGCGACAAATATGTTTAGGTACTTATTACACACTTCAGTCAGGTACCTACCAATCAGTACAGACCCACCCTCAAAACTAAACAACATTTACTTTCCAGCTTAGATTTCGGTCAACATTTGAGTCTCCGTTTTGAAAGTCACAATGTTGATGCCCTGATGCCTGATAGCAAAGAGCGTGTGCTTAGAACCAGACAAACAAACTTGCAATATTTAAGAATAAATAACTTCGATTGAATTTAAATTGAGTAATATCAAGTATTGCTTTTGACTGACATCATGTTTCCTTTAATGGGCACAAAGTTTCCTGTGTAAGGTTTTAGCGCGTGTGTCTGACATGTTCCGTTGGTTCCAAATTCCAAACATATTATGTATTCAATTCTTTTATACACCTCACTAAAATATGAAAATCTTGATATTTGCATACATTACATTGTTTTCTCTGTTTTAAATCATACGCGTGACTAAAGAGATGAAATAACTTTAATGAAATTGCTGCTACATTGTCATTAGCTCTAATGAGATTTAATTACTGATACTATGGAAATTTAAAAATATTTTCTTGTACCTTTTTCCATAGAAAATTTAGCATGACCCGCTATGTGTGCGCCTACATTAGCTTTGTAGAAACATATCTAAGTGTCATACATAAGTGTCATATATAAAGCGTTTAAAGCTGCTATTGATATAAGTGGTAATTCATGAATTTGCAGATAATCACTTTGATCTAAAACTTGGGTTACATCTATAAATGAAATGAATATGGAAATGGTGTTACGTAAAGTGAGACGGCGTTAATTGGAAATCTTATATTTCCAAGGATTCTATCTCACATAAACTAATATAGTTAACAGCACATACATACTACTTGGCTCAGCAGTTGTAAAATAAACCTTATGCGTGTCGCCTATATTTTATAACGAATTGAAGTAAAGTAAATTACGTGTTTTATATCCATACATTGTTATTTGTTATCATTAATTACCCAAGTACACTTCCAGTAAACCAACATTATTATTTATTATTATTCTTATTTGAAATTCTGTTTCTTTCCATCTCTCCGTCTTCCGTACAATTTTCCATCGAGCTGTAACTATTGACGCAAAAACCGGCCAATCCGAAGAAAAGATCCTGCTAGATCAGAATCTAATTTTCCAGTATGCGTATGATTGTGTACGTGCCTTACGTGACTATACGCCTCCAGTATTCTACTATCCAAAGCCCAGTATCCATTAGAAGTAAGACTAAATAACTGAAAAGAAATGTTAATTTAAATTGCATAAATACTTTTATGCGTGTACGCGGTGCACGCACAAAAAATCACTTTCTTTTAAAGAGCCGCAAAAAATTCCGCGTTTTGCTTAATAATTCCATGTGTAAACATTTCCTCAAAAGTTTCCGCACTTGCAGAAGCAGTGGTTCTAGTAGCCGAAATATTTACGCACGTTTGACATAATATGCAACACATGTACGCACTAACGCATTACGTGTTGCCACACTGAAATGCAAACCGAGGTCTCTGTCAAGCTCATAATTATAATATAAACCATAAAATGTGTGAAATATAGTTGAAATAAATATTTTTGAAATTCAAGTTTTCTTGTAAAAAAGAAAGAAAAACATAAGGTAAATACATATACCGAACTAGCCGATGTTGCAATCCTAGTTTTGAATTCTGAAAAGTAAAATAAACGCCAAGTTTTCACTCCAGCGTACCCAACAACCATCTCACTACATAGAGATTAAATCATTGACACTTTTGTCAGATTGTCGACTATAAAACAGGTAAACTTTATAAAAATCTGCAGCTGGTGGTATTCTGTTGGCGTGTTGGTTTATGCCCAAATATGGTATGCAAAATCAACAAGAGATTAAAATGTTTGCTAGTTGGTTATGGGTTGCATCTACCTTACAGAAATTTTTTTACTGTTCATAAAAGCACCTCTTCTTCTTCCACTTGTTTTTTCAATGGACATACCATCATCCTAGAGCAAGGCAACATACAAGGAGGTTCATTTCTGACATTAGCGTCAATAGCCTGGCTAAAAAAATGACAGAAAAGTGTGAACCGCTGACATTATAACATCTTGCCTTTCAAAATTTCCGAATTGTCGAGATTAAGAATGATACATAAATAATGAGCAAGATTTATTTTTTCTCGCTCTTGGAATCGGTATGTTTTTGAAAGTTTTTTTTTCTAGAGAATATTATTATTATGGTCTAAAGAGTAAGCTTCAGTGTGTTTATGGCGAAAAAATGAACTGGTTCACGGGCACAAAAGAGGATTTTTTGTTTTGTAATAGATTCTAATTCATGAAACAGTCGACAGTGTTGGATCGATGGATATCAATAAAATCGCAAAGTTTATAGCTGACAGTTAGTAGTACTTGGTAAACTGATGTGAGTAGTCAAGTACTGTTTTCTTATGCAAATTATTGGGCCATTATCAGACGAAATGTTGAAAAAACATGAGATATGAAAGGATTTGACAGAAATTTGTAGACTTTTCGTTGAAAGTAAAATTTGCTTCCTCAATAAAAGAGACTTGGTTTGTCTCTGCAAAGGGAAATTGCTTCATTGTTTTCAGGTAGGCAACCTAACCTAACCCTTTAGCTGTTAACGAAATGATATGAGGTGAAAGCTGATGCTGATAGAGAAGATGGTTCTTACGAAATAGAAACGAATCTTGATTTATAATCAGAAAAAAATACATTGTAATAATAATGATTTATGAATGCAAATAATTACAAGAATGTGCCATTTTATTGATTTCTGATAAGTTTCTAAGAAAATGTAGTATATTTGGTTGAGGGGACGAAAGGGCGATTTCAAAAATACAAAAAAACAACTGTACAGTCAGGTAGCACCTGAAGATCACATGTCTCTTAATATTTTGGTTTTGTTACTTATGTAACCTAAGAGAGAAATTTTTAATGGAGAAACTTCTTGAAAAAGTTGAAAGTATGAATTAAACTCACGTGAAAATCAATTCTCAGAAAAATCTTTGGTAATTGTTTGATACACCAATTTAAAATGCACACCTGGCCCGGTGGCCAGAAACTTAATGGTTTTTTTATTGTCATGTGATTTAGATAATACATATTTGATATTATCTCTATTTTTGATCATTTTTAACCCTTTCTATTCTACTCTACTAATCTTGACCCGATAAACCTTGCATGACAGAGCGTTTGGTTTTTCAAAACCGTAACGGTTGTTTCTAGATGCAATGTTGAAAATGCTTTGGGTATGAAATTTGTGTTCTTCCTGGTTTCATATATTCAAATATTTCAAATTGATAATCTAGTTCGGCCAAAAGTCCCAAGTTCGATCAACGATAAAGATCGTAACGGTAATTTCAAGATCTTGGTTTCCCAATGTTATTACATATGCGCTGTTAGTTTGCAAACGATTATTCAACGGCAGTCAGACGATGAGTGGATGAGTCTGTAAGATATTCATAGCTTATAACGGAACTCCTTGGAGTACATAGTATTTACACATAAATAAATTGCATAACTGTAAAATGAACCTCACCGTTGATACCTAGTATAGAGATAAAAGCATAAATATGTTATTGCGTTGTCTGTCATTTTTATTCCAAGTGCAAGAGTAACGTTATATTTAAATTTGATGGGATGATAAACCATGGAATTTTCCACTTTTCCTATTTTTGATACAAATTATTGTTGAACTATGCATATAAACTTATGCGATGCAAGTAAAAACATGGTACCATGATTAACTTACGAGCATACATTTTAGTCAAATTCAACTAGTGATTTCGGTTTCATTTTTTCACATATATTTTGTTTCAGAGAAACGTTTGCTATGAAGTGACATTTTCATCCCCTTCAACATTACTGCCGTGAATTAAGATTTGAATCCAGTTTTACCAATTAAATTGTTAAAAATATGGTGCTGTCTATGATGTGGAATCTTACTGTTCATTTTGTATTGTCGTTCGAAATCGAATGTTTTAAAGTTACAAATCAGGCAATGGCATAATTGTTGGAGTATAGTGCCAAATATCAATTTGTACACACAATAAGGACATAATGTCAGAAGGTGTAGAGATATTTAGTGTGCACTTGGTTTTCATCCATACGGGGTTTTCGGATATAGAGCGTTTGTTTGAGATGAAATTACTTATATGTTCCTTCATACTCCACGCTTACTGCGAAAACTTTAGTTACGACCTTAGTTAAAACTGCATCAAGTAATAATTCAATGAGCTTGCATTAAGTAGGGAATCGTTTCCATGCAAGTCCCCGCAAATCATTAGTTATATGCGTTTTGGTATGGAATGGAAATACGTTTAAAGAAATAAATGATGACTAAATCTTTATTTAAGATACATAGCTTGCATCAAGTCGTCACAAATTACAATCACATTGAGCGACTGAATGTTATATAAATTTTGTTTATAGTTTTGTTTTTCACTTTACGATTTCCTGTAATACAAACGTCGTCTCCTTCTTATCAGTCATTGTCGTTGCTCCGTAAGGTGACCGCCAAAAAAACTCACACAAAATCTAGATACCTAGCAACTACAATATAGCAGCCCTAGCTAATCCCGATGCGCCTGCTTATAGGAATAAATATGACGTTTGGATAAGAACAGAGTTTACATAAACTTTAAACAAAGAATATTTACATGTTGAACATTAAAAAACGTGATTTTTAGCAGAAAAATTGCTCATCGACAAAGTTACAATCTTTTATTGATGTTTTGTTAGTAAAACAAAGAGACCTTCAACCGAAGTCGAACTTCTGAGAAACTCCACATATTATAGATAAGTATCCCAAAAAAATCATTTCATTCAGCTGTACAAATTGATGATTTTATCTTCTATCCAGTAAGAGAGAAGACGCCGCATAAAAACGCAAAGTCAAGAAAGATATCAATGGCTCTGCTATAACTTATTTATGTACGATAAGCAGGTACATCTCATTTCAAGTTGTATCAACAATAAAATAAGTCTTCATTCATAAAGAACTACCTATCTGTTCCCATGATAAGCATCTCATATTGCTCTTGTTTTTCAATTTTGGTGGATTACAAATTGCGAAATTTTGCGTGCTGCCGCCGTCACCCGTTCACGTTTTTGTCTTTCCAGCGATTCATACTAATTCGTTGAACGTCAGTTTTTATGGACTTCCGCTGGATAGGTAGTTGTAAATGTTGTTTTTGAAAAAATGCTCAAATCTACCGTGACTACCCAACAAACCCAAAGCCCAAGTAAAATATTTTTTTATTTTGAGATATTTTGGGATGCACCTCCATCGTATAAAAAAGTCACAAACAAGTGTACTCACCTTTCTCATTGTGAATTCAGCAGGTTTTTAAGCTGACATTAAAATGCATTAGGATTTTTATCAGCTTTTTTCAATCCAAAATACAAATACATACTCAACTCGTTCATGCTTTCTGATTTGACTTATGATTATGAAAGGTGGTAGTAAAATGTGTATTTTAAACTTATTTTAATGGCTGGAAAGTTGATGATCTCAATGCTTAATGCTCTTCATTAATAACATTTTTGACTTTGATTGAACCCACTAATTTGCTCGAAATTCACATGTCGTGCAATGTGACGGCTTCCACAAGTAAAGGTTGTAAATGTAAAAATAAAAAATTTGTTTATGACAGAAAGCACTTGTGAAAAATCTTGAATTAAAATAATCTTTATAGATTGAAATCTTATCCAGTGGTTGTACCTGTACATGTACAGCATTAGTAGTAGTACAACTGAGTATTGATTGCCAACAAGAAAACAGCGTTATAATTCGCAAGGTGTATGAATTATGATGGTCATTATCATAATATGTATTTTGTAAATATTAACAACTTGTTGCGTCCATCACTAATAGTGAAGAAAAGAAGGGTTGAAGAGTTCAAATGACTCAATTCCAGTGAGTGACCGATTATCTACGATACTACATCCTGAATTGCATGCATATTTACGTGCTACAACGTTTCAAATTTTCGAAATCCCGTCTTTCGTACCCGAACGAGAGAACGTGTCCGTGAAAATGAATTGAATTAGTCATTATATCCGTATTTATTTCAAAAGCAAAAAATGAATAATCCGTGTTTCCTGGATTTTTAAACGCTCTCATAAATGACGTCAATAATTTCTTTCCGAGAATTCGGATAATCCCGCGCAAATGCTGATCTCGTTTGGAAAGACTATTCAGTCCAGGCGCTTTAATAGTAACTCAACATTATCAAAAACTTTAACAACTTTGTATTATAATTTATACTTATTATATTTCCTACATAATTCCATATTTTTCATCACGCGTTTCCTTTAACAAGTGCATTTCACGTGACATCCTCCTTCCACTTTCAAGGTTTTCGTATGAAGAAGCCCCAAAGCAGAAATCACACGATCCAAAGAAAAATACAATTTTACTCAAAAAATGACACCAGTTTCGCAAAATATTTTTTTATTTCTCGTCGTCATCTACGTCATTTACGTCAATCGATGCATATCAAGCATAATATGGCATCATATTAAAGAATAAAACTGTTTTGTTTGTCAGTGCTCTTAAACTTGACATTCAGCAATGCACATTATGAAGTTAGGGGCACACTATGATAACTAACTTGTAAAATGCCAGGTTGGAAAAGAAGTTTATTTCAGGTGTATTAAACATTTTAAAATTGATAAATCGCCATAAAACATCAATTTTCCAAATAATTGTTTTTCACTCTCGTTCCTCCACTTTGCTCGATTTAATTTGTAGTGATAATGATAATGTTGAAATCTCCAGCAAAACTGTATGTATTTTGTTTAAATTTTGATGAAACATCAACTGCTAATCTAAAACTATGTACCCGATTCAAAATATTGCATTATAAACTTGATAGTTAACCTGTGCGCCTGCCAAAATTGTGGCATTGGTTAAGCTACCATTAAATTTTAAAAACTTGCTTAAAATTCGAAACAAATAAGTTTTGAAAAGAGCAAAATAAAAAAGTGAGATTTTACTGCAGGATATTAAGAATGGATGGATAATATCATGGATTATATGGGGGAAGTGGATTAACGTGTGAATACTGTGCACCAGATCGAAATGGTTCATACGTCTTTCGCGATTTCAAATATTATGCGCAACTCTCGACTCACTCGCATGAATAAATTTTGATCAAAATGATACATAAATTTTGAAACTTTCATCTAGTATAAAAGCGAGCCGATCCACTGGAAGAGTATCAGAAGAGAAGTGCAGCTTCTTCTTGAATCACCAGAATAGCTGGGAAAACACGCTCCAACCATTTTTGGAAACTGATCGCTAAAAAAGTTTTTACAAACTTTACTCGCCAAGCTACTTTACTCCAGATCCAATCAAGTGGAATCTATTTCTGTTTTTTAAGTTCAAGTTTACTCTTCAAATTCTTCAAAATGTTCTTCGCTCTACCAACCGTGGCCTTAGCTGCCGTCTTTTTCGTCATCGTCATTCTTCTCATTTTCGCAAAATCGGATAATCAAGGTTTGTAAACCAACTTTGATCGCAAATCTTCAAGTTCAGGGATTACCTTTTGCCTTTTATGATGGGGCATTGTAGGATGTGACTGGTGAAAAATATTTCAGGTGTTTTAATAATCGTTTGGTTTTTTGTGTGTTTTCTATAGATGGTGGGGAACGAGCACCTGGACCAAAATCATGGCCAATTATTGGAGGTATCCCATTCATGGCTAAATTCCCAGATTCCACTGCTGCCTTCTCCGCTCTTGCCAAGCAATATGGAGATGTGGCATCCATCAAACTGGGGACTATGGAATGTGTGGTGCTCTCTGGATACAAGAAATTTAGAAAGGTGCTCTGCAGCAATGCATTTGATGCGAGACCTGACTTTGCCAGAATCAACATGATGTTTGGTGGCAACCGCAATAACTGTAAGTTTTTAACATTTTGTTTTTGGCAAGAACATCCAATAAGATTTGCAAGCAATTATTCTAAATTCCAATTTTTCCCATTTGTATGATTGCAGCATTGGCATTTACCGACTACACTGAAACCCACCAAAAAAGTCGCAATCTCATCGCCGCCTTCTCCCTTGCCCGTAATACCTCCAATCTTTTCGAGACCCTCGACACAGTCGCCACCGAAGACATTGTTCGTTTGGTCGAAGACGTGAAATCAGAAGCTTCCGAATCCGAATCCGTCCCCCTTAAAAATATGCTCAGCAAATCCGTAGCCAAGACCTTCCTCAAATACTTTTGCTCCACGGAAGTCTCCAAGGACGACGAGAAATTCGCCGAATTTGTTGCCGCATTCGACACCATCTTTGAGGAAGTTAATGAGCCCTGTGTTGGGGATATCCTCCCATATCTTATGAAGTTCATCAACAAGGACCATGTTATCGCCGCCTCCAAAACTATTCGCCATTATGTTCACGAAACCTGTCTTGAGCCAAGACTTGAGCAACGCAACAAGAACAAGAGTGATGAGAATAATAACAAGCGAGACTCCTCTCCATCAGAAGCGATTGATTTATTGGATGCATTTTTGGATATGAGTGAAAACACCGGAGATTTGACCATCGACCAAGCTCTTTTCGCACTTGAGGATATTCTCGGAGGACACTCTGCAGTTTGCCATACTATCATTCGTATGCTCATTTATATCGCGCAGAACCCTGAAGTTCAGATGAAGATCAGGGAAGAGACAAGAGCCAACTGTACTGGGGTTGCAACAATGACCTCGAAACTGGCTTTTACTGAAGCCACTGCCTGGGAATGCTTGAGATTCATCTCATCAGCAATTGTCCCACATAAAGCTACTGAAGACACAGAAATTGATGGTGAGTTAAATTTATCATTCTTTAGAAATGTTTTATAGCGCAGTAAAAAGATTGATAGGTTTGCTTCAATTCGAAAAATCTTCTAGAGAAAAAAAAGTAAAGTGAAAGTTTGCAATATTTGGTATGTATAGGCAGCTAATGATCTGTGTCAAGATAGGGTGCATAAATAAATTTCAAAATGTTCTTGCCACTTTGTTTAAAATCATTTTGATTTCATTTGGATTTGGGGAATACCAAGTATATTATATGTTCAAGGTAGCAGTATTACAGTTAGTAGTAGAGAGCTTTTCATATAAACAATTCAGATCTGTTAATAGGCAAATCATTTCAGTGAATCCTTGTGCCTTATACTTCCTTCATATTATTTTTTCAATTTCGATGTTTCGCAATAGGAAGAAATCGCAAAAAAGCTTCTTTTAGAGAAAAAAAATGGATAAACATGTGCCACTTACTTTTGAACATGTAGAAAGTTCTCCATGTCTGGATAGAAGGAATAACTGTTTATGTTGCATATTATTATCAGCAGATTAACATTTTTTCTTCTTAATAATGACCTAGTTGAAAAATTGGTGTAATGTACTATTTGATACAAGTAGCGGTATTTGTCATCACAAAATATATGATGCATGACCTAGATCAAGACTTGAGATACATCTTCTTTGTTGCAATGCATGAAAAATAGAAAAGCGCAGTAATAACAGGAATTCCAACGGTAGGTTAGAAAACGTGCAAATTTTCCGTTAAAGATATACAGTCAGGATAAAAATGAAAGCTGAAAATTGCATCGAGAAGAAAATAGTTCAAAGTCTCATGAATTATTAAGCAGCAATTAGCCTACTATTCTTAATACAATTATTAACCTTAACTTACAATACTAAATTTTATGTTTTTTTCTTTGATCTTTTCTAGGATACCAAGTGAAAAAAGATACTGTTGTCTTCTTCAACAATTACGATCTTCACTTTTCCGAAGACCTTTGGGAATTCCCAGAGAAATTCATGCCAGAACGCTTTCTCACCGATGGTGGCAGCCGTCTCCTAAAACCCGACTTTTTTGTGCCTTTCTCCACCGGCAGACGGGTTTGCCTAGGCCAGAAAATTTTGATGAAAATGTCAGTTTCAATTATTGCCAATCTTTGTCAAACATTTGAAATCGGGCTTGACTCCACAGAAGACTATTCAGTACCAAGATGCTGCCTCGCAGTAGGAAATAAGCCATACAAATTCCAATTCAAGCAAATAGTAGACCAGTAAAAAAATTAGCAAAAATTTATTAGACCGTTTTTAACAAATCTTCCCGCATTCTAAGTCAACAAACCCGTCTTTTTGGAATTCACACACGGAAGGGCTGAAGGATTTTTAAAATGAGAAGTCAGAAGACCATTGATTTATTTGGAGATTTTGTCAAGCTGTAAAATAAAGTAACAAGAGATGAAAGACAGTTAGCTAATCATCCTTTGAGAGTTATGAATTGGGATGAGAAATCAAACAACTTATAAGAATGGGGATGATCTTCATCCTCTGAAATTGCTCAACTTTACTAGCAAACTGTCAGGTTTGAGACAACAACAAGTCGTCGGCACTCCTTTCACATGAGTCAAAACAAAAGTGTGAAGCAGTTTATCAGTCAAGTTTCATCAAAATCTTCAGAGATCACACTTCCTCTCGTTCGTCATCCTTCTTCTCTGCTTAACAAAGTATTATATTATTTTGCTTCGTATATAGAAGCACTCATACTAGGTGTTATATAGTTTTATAAGAATTTATTTTTATTTTCCCTCTCATTGTAATCGTGTCGGTTTAGAGTTTCGTTAGTTTTTTTTCGTGCTTAAAATATTATACGAACTTATGAGGGGGAAGATTAGAAAAAAATGTATCGTTATATCGATGAAAGCTATCGATAACATTTTGTAATACAGTTTTTGTGTATAAAAAAGTAGATGTGGAAGCTGAGGTCACACACACGATATTACTATTTGTTATTATTTTATATAGTCAGAAGATAATACCATGTTTTATTATTTGCATAATTCTGCAGAACTGAGATAAATAATTTTTTTATAAGGGGGAAGATTCAATCAAAGCGAAGATATATAGGTATAATTGTAAGATTATTATATTTATGTAGGTAGTTTTTATGGAGATTTCGGTAGTGAGGTGATCATTCTTTCCCATACAATAAGGCAGGTACTTATTTAAGATGAGTTTTAAGATGTTACCTATTACTAAATAATTTTTTATTTATTTTAAGCAAGCTTTAAGATACCTGTTTTTTGTATTTTTAACATGTAAACAGTTTAGGGGTAAGAAATTGGAATTGATACTTTTGTCTGTATTGTAATTTGCTTTACCTGATTTGTTATTATGAAAAATTACAAGGCTGATAGATGCTTAAAGAAAATAAAATGAATAAAAGAAAACTAAAACATAAATTGGTTTTTAAAATCGTTATTTCCCATTGCATCATCATAAAATCCACATTTTGATTGTAGTGTTAGCACTTGTTAGAATTTTTAACTCAAACATGAACTGAAAATCTGGGTATATCTGTACTTGTGCACCATCACTGACAGGAACATTCGATTAGCATTTCAATATCTAGTCTGAAATCTGCAATCCTGGTTTCCAGATTAAATATATGGATATCGTCAACCTTGTTGTGACTCGCAAAAAAATTCTCCGTAAAAATTCTCCGTAATTCATGAGGTTCATGTCTGCGAAAGATTTGCAAAAGTAAGGCTGTTATGAAACTCGGATCAAAATTTTGCCATAGCAAAATATATTACTTATTTATTACCATATTGAGTTGGGTTTGATCGCTATTAGAAACGCCACCTTAGTGTTTGAATTCATTTTGTGAATGAAATTTCATACATATTCAGACTAAAGAACTGATTTAATTTTAAGTTTTCTTTCATTCAACAAATCAGTAAAACAACGTAAGCTTTTTGTATTAGATAATTTTATTATGATCACATCTTATAAACTACATAAGAACTAATCGGTGTAATAACTCCAGCAATTATTGGAATATGTTTATGACACAACGTTTAAAAGAAAATGGTGACGCATGATACATGAGTTTATCCTTTCATGTAGTGATACTACGGATGTAAGTAAGTATACGGATTTTAGTAAGTTCGATAAATTAATAATTGTGTATGTAGGTATGCGTAATAACTTACTGTCCATCCTGTTGTATTGTTTAATATAATCATTGACAACAAGAAAGGCATTAAAAGAGTCTGATGAAAATCATCAGGGTCCATTCCAAACCTCCATTTCCAGACATACAAGTAATGCAAATTCCCTATTACCTTCGACTTTAAATCTGCAGACGTAGTTTCATTTACATAAAATGCCATTTCATGGGTATATATTCGTGCTGGTTCTGCTGTATGTCATTTTTATATTTGATAAATATGATACGTTATGCATTTTTGAATCAATATCATGGATGCAAGTTTTTTGTGTAAATGGTGAGGAGAATGGCAGTTACAAAAAATCCGGTAAAACATTTCATACATATTTGGTAAGAAAGTGTGCACGCGCGATCAGCATGCAATAGTTGCAAACATGCGTAAGCGGACGCGAAAATCTTGGGCTAAGACAAAAAAAGACTTTTAGGAGAAACCACATTGCGTTTTTTGTATCTTCTGTTTATTAAACAATTTTATACATACATAATACATTGGTGACGCTTGAGAAAAAACTAAACTATAGAAAAATGCTGATGCTGTATACACTATGTAGTAGAATAATTCTTACCACTGCGATACTGTATATAAAATTAAATCATTTACAAAAAAATTATTTCTGGTCATTGTGTAGTGCTAACAAAACATTTTAAATTTGGTTGAAAATATTAACGGTAATTAGGTTATCATAATTTTCAAGTTACAAAAAATAAAAAAATAACATTGTCCAGTCCAGTCGAATTCGAAACAGGACAGAATTCGCTGTTGTAATTCTACGCCAACACAATTATGAACAATGCGTTGGATATTCGAGACTTCAAAGATCCAAATGTGGCTAATTATGTAGCGTGTCGAAAGTTCACTAGAAACCATTGATTTAAATGGGTACCCAACTAGTCATATTCTGGGAAATCTTTTTTGTTCCATATGAACAGTAGGTTGGATTTTTAAAGTTTGTATCCGCCTTGCCAGCAATTTAAACCGTCTTCTATTAAATGGCAGAGATATATTAAAATTTGTTACAAAAAGCACTACAGAAGAGGCAGAAAACTTGTGTCGCAATTTTATTCATGCTTTAAAGTGTCTATTGTGTGCACATATTCTCGAGTTGTCCAGAGAAGAAAATTGAATTTTTAGTACATATCAACCTCTCGGATCTCTCATTCATGATACACGATTAGGACAGAAACAACATAATTTGTAGGCTTCTCAATGACATGCAAATATAACACTGCCGTAAATTTTTTATAATATTATGTGTATTCTTAATCTGATAATTGCAAATAATGGACCACCCTTTTCAGTGTGCTGTAAATTGTGAAATTTTTAGTGTTTTTGTAAAAATTGAATAATTCTTGACTTTGGAAAGATCATTTTTATATTGTTCCCACCCAATATTTTCCATTCACTATTATTTGCCATCGCTCGTCGGCACAACAACGGCTGCTCTTTGTTCGACATACTTATTTCCAGCTAAATCCTATTACAAATCGGTCAGACAGGAAGTTATATTTCTTATACTTTATAAGAAAGATATAACAGCCGTAAAAATACGTGACGCATGAAATATTTCCAAAGATTCAACCAACAAATATAACTCTTCATAGTTCCCAAAGTCAAGAAATTCCAAGATTTTTCAAAAAGATTTTCTAGCAAAATGCGGTAATATAGTTGTTTAAAAGTTATTCGAATAATCTGGAATAGAGGAACATTCAAATATTGAAAGCATCATATTTTTATAGATAGAGATCATGGACCAAGATTCATTAATTTCCTCTCACAAAGATTCCGTCATGAATATTGTATGAATTTATAATTTGTAATATTGAATAATTTCTTCTCGTGTTATGCATTATTAGTCATAAGTGTTTTGCAATTTATGAATAAATCACGTTCATAAATCTATTTTTATACCTATCTGTCTAGAGTGCAATTGACAAAAATCCAATCTGTTTCTTGCATTTATTTCATTATCATTCATGAAAATGGACGTCACAATTTGAAGTAGGCATTTCAAAATGAAACAAATCATCTATAAAAAACGCTCATGTCGTCCTTGGACTATGATCATGAACATACATGTGGTCAGCATGGTGGCCACTGTAGTAGCCAAATGAGTGGGTGAAAATATATACGGAGTAGGTATACATTTGGAGGGAGATATGCAGAAAGATTTGACCACATTGTTTCACTTGATTCTGAGAAACCATGATAATCTTACACAAACGAGTGTAACATATAAAGTGTTGCAATAACTGTAGCCGGTCCTCCTTTTGGAGTTTTCCAGCATTCCTTTTTAAACCTATAATTGTTCCTCTGGCATGGCAACAAAATAAATTTGACAATTCCGAATAACGTCATATTTTCCGAAAAAAAAAATTTCAGCTCGTCATCCGACTGGATAGAAGATATGTTTTAAAAAGGAGATTTGAATGTGTTATAATTATCAGTTCCATGTATCTGCCAAGGTCTCACAGAGTCTGGAAAAGTTTTTTTTTCTTTGAGGAATAGCGATAGTGCCTAAGTTTTTGAAGATATAGTCACGGAAGCATATAAAAAGTTTTGATATTATGTACATATGTATGCATTTTTCTTTACAAATGTTTTAGTCAAGGTTGCATAGATACTTGTAGCTTGTATGTTAGATGCATCTGAGATGGAAAAATGTAAAACATGTATTATGGTGATTATGACATTTGAGAATGATGAGCAGATGTTGGTCAGATGACTAGGTTTGATAAAAACTTTATTAAAAAATTTCAATTTTGAGGCGCCACTTTAGTAGTCAACAGATTATAGCAAGGGCATTGCAAATGAAAACAATGGAAAATCTCCTAAGATTCTCCAGACATTGCAGCATAAATACAAAATATATGTTAATTGGTACTATATTACCGGTAGTATCTACATAAATTAAATTTGGAATTCGCAGTTAAGCACATACTACGGCGGCTACAATTAGTTATAGCTAACGTGACGAGAAAACTTCCGGTACATGCATAATGGATATATCCCAGTAATTTTAAATACCAGCATAGATCACCGCTGGAGCATGATTCAACCTTACTTTTGGCTTTAGATCCGCTTTGCAAACAGTAGTGTCTTTTAATATTCCTCCTAAAATATATGTATAATGCGCTTAAACTTACATTTTTATATCAAAAAGTTTTTACAGACAAGTATTGGCTATGTTTAAGCTTTTCATGCTGGGGTTCCATTCAAATTTTGGTGATTTTATCGAATGAAATCACACATCTATAAATGCTGGATCAAGTTGCTCATTATTATACGCAGTAAATACAGCTAATTAGCACCTTTCGGGACGTCGAAATTCTCAGGTTAATTACCGCTTAAATCAAACATCTTCTGGTTTGGATGGTCGACTGGCTGTAAACTCATGAATTTACATGCATACAAGGCAATAAGACACCATATTATATCATATAAACGGGCAACAAACAGTTCAATGATGGTAAGCGTATTAAACTTTGAACAAAAGCATCCACTCTGACGTCCTGGGTACTAAACTGACCTGTTTCAGAAGGATATTAAAATTTCGTTAAAATCCCTCTAATAGTGTCTAATTTACCCAATGAGAAATAGAGCAATGAGATACAATTACAAACGTAAAAATTAATGTTTGTTTGGCTTATAAATGAAATGTTTTTACCTATTTTACCAACAGTCCATGTGTAGCTAAAGGATAATGTCTTCAATAGTAAGAAACGTAGTAAGAAAACTGATATGCTACCGGGAAAAATCATTGATAAAAACAAGAAACTCATGCCTATTTGTGAGAAGGCCGCAAAACATCCTTCGTTGAAGAGGATATGGCTCAAGCATTAGTTTTCCTGACAGCAGCATTTATCTTTGGAAGATGAATGAATACAAATCGTTGAATCGCTTTCATTCACAATAATATCAACAGAGCCCCAGAACAATATGTCAAAATGATCAATATAGGCTTCTTATGTCAGACTCAGATCAAATAAGTAATGTGTACCAGCGATTCGTTCTAAGTTAAGGATATATTTAAGACACAATTCCGGATGTCGCAGACTGCAGACATTCTAATATGCCAACATAGACACACCTGTTAAGACCAAAAACATTTTGATTTTTTAAATTGAACTTAATTCTTTATTGAACTTGTTCAGTCATTTCTTACAATATGTTTTGTTAGTTTACAAAAAATCATAAATACAAACAAACCACCGACCTCCTCCAGCGTATTTAAACTTTTTATAATTTTTTTCAAAAGTTGCGTCTCACAACGCAAAGTTTTCATATTTTATATGGCTACTTCTAGCAAGATTGGCTATATTTGTGTTGATTTACATAACAATATATTTTGGAAAAATTGTATATAAAAATTTAAACTATTTTACATCATACGCACATGTACTTGGAAATTTTTTGAATAAATAAATGCATTTTTTACAAGGTAGTTTTTAGATATTTTTTCGAGAAGGTCTTTTTCAAAATATTTACAAAATTTATAATAATTTTCGTCATATGACGCATTCCCATGTTTTCATAACATTCCTAACAACTAATGCATTATTGCATTTTATTATAATCAGCACCTCATCACGATACATCACGTACGCATGCATACACACACACCACACACTGTTTGATGCACACCGTGTTAAACAATTTACATAATTATTGCGGCAATCATTATAATTGCATTGATGAATAATACCACAAGCCACACACATCCCAAATTTTTCCTCTTCCTCTAAGAATTTCATCTTTAGATGAAACATGGCAAAAAAACAAGACGCATCTAAAAAAAATGCATGCACGTGTCTATCCATGATTTAAATAGTTTACGCATACATTCATCATTATTTATGATATAACAAAAAGAAACTACTTGATGATGTATGAATGGACGTAGGACGTAGGTAGAAATCTTCGTCACATATACTTATAACTTATAAGTTTGTTTTTCCAGTCAAAAATTTTACAGAAAACGAATCCTGTATGCATCTATGCATCTTTCCTTTACTAATGCAATCATCATATTTACAACCGTCACTCAAGGACTTCTCAGAAGAATTCATACATTATTTATAAAAATCGATACACACACACATATCGCCGCACTCAGCACACACACACACACACACACACACACCATTCATCCGCCGTTTTTCTCCATGAGTTTCATGAGCATCTATTCAAATTGCATAGGATGCCTACATGATGTTACATTTCCATTTGAAAATTAACAGAAGAAATATTTCATGATGAAATATGCACCGGACACACATATTTTTAAAGGACCGACTACATCCGTTCGGCCACACATTTTTTTTCTCAAGTGTAGGTACCCACAAGTCTGGAGGACACACCTCCAAAAAGTCTTGTTTCCCATTCATTATGAATTCCTTCGTCATCCGATGATGTTTTCACATAATTTTACACAATGATTTTTTAAAGTGGTATCACTTTTGGCGGGCATTGGGAACAAAATATCTTTTAGCACTCAAAACACCACACATCCTATATTCTTAAAAATTGGAGCAAAAATTTGAATGCTTAATGGAAGAGACCTTGAGCATAAGATCATTATTTCTGAGAATGACGGACATTTGTGGGGACAGACGCAGGATACTTACTCTGTCTCTTGGAATGTATAATGTTC
>JAQIXW010000349.1:0-33855 GCA_034700685.1 Willowsia buskii
AGGTAGATCATCATATACATACGTCGTTCAATTATCCTACAGTTGATTTCTTGAGATCTTGTTGAAATGATAACGAGGGATGTATAGCTTGAAAAATACGTTGCGAATAATTCATGTGAGTTGAATGAGATTCTCGCATCTTCCATGTGTTGGAAATTGTATGCAAGTTGTGCGAGGCTCTCGTTAGTTGCACTATAATGGCATGTTATTAGGAGTTATGTCAATAGCCTGGAGAAATGTCACCACCATGCATGCTGCTGATAATGCTAATAACTTTCTCTCATCTGATGATCCCACTCGAGTACTTCGCTTTCCCCACTCAAACGCTAATGAAGGCTGACGTTCCGCCGGCTGTCGATTTTAATAATGTGAATCGAAATTGGAAATGCTGCGACGTTATTTTGGTTTGTTGGAAGGTCTGTCGTGTATGTGGTGATGTTCTCATGAATTTGCTTGCCATCATTACCAACCACATTTTCGGGAATGAATGTATGTAAAAAGCTTAGCTTATATGGCATAACATTTGGTCTTCTCTTTCACTCTGTAATAATTTAATCATCAACATAATTCCTTCAACATACATTATACATATCTGTATATACAGTAGTAAAGCGAAGAAATGAAATCGAGAAAGTTGTAAAGAAAGTGGAAAGAAGGAGAATCGAAATCATCATCAATAGAAGATGAAGCGTGTGCACAGCCAGTGCGTTTCACAACCACTTCCCCAAAAACTCAAATTTAATTAGGAATGCACAATCGGTGTTCGTGTTCCCCCCTGTGGGCGGCAATGGCGAGAAATTGCTTTTAATGTTGGAAATATTCTTAACGTTACGAAATTCCTTTTTAGTGAAAAACTCTTTTACCCACACATGCGTCACAATGAGCTTATGTCATAATCATGGTTTCAAAGTGTATTGACTCAAGATGCATAGAAGGCACATAAAGAGGTATTTTTGGCCCTACTTAAATTCTATTATTGCCTTTGTGGATTTACAAGTTCATACGCATACTATAAGGTAGTACGTTTTTCAATCTTCCTCTCAACTCTATACAGTAATGTAACTTGATATCTTCCAATTTTTCTCTTATCCAAATTGCACTAATAGTGTAAATAACACAGCCATTATCTTTTCTAATGGAATATAAAGTGCATACAAAAATGTAAGTTTATTCCACTAAAGTGGATGGGGGAAGTGGGAGTATTGAAATAAAGTGGGGGTAAGTTAGAAAGTAAAAACAAATAGCAAGTATGATCATAAAAGATTTAGTAGAGTTAAAGAAGGGAAGTAAATCAACTACTCAATTTACATAATCATATGTACTACTACGTCTACAACACGGCAAACACAAAAAAATACATAAGAGGCAGACAAGCCTAAAAGAATATTAAAGAAAAAGGAGAGGATAAACAAACTGTTGCTGAGTTGGAAGAAAAAAAATCTTTTTATCTACTCCTCCGTATGTTGGATCTTGTTTGTTCCATTCCGGAGATAAAGAAATGGTAGGGAAGTGGGAGAAAGTAGGAAGGGAGTAAGGAAAAGATAAACAAAAGAAAAAGAATATTTTTATTAGCATACCAGGACTGCTGCTGATTAAGTAAAGTAAAAAAAGATGATCCTCTTGTTGACTCTTAACAAATCCTTATAGTTCTGAACAAACACAAAAGTAGAAAAAGATATTTTCTTATGTGCTGCTCTTCTGTTTCCTTTTTAAAGTTTTGTTGTCCTAAATGTAATGTAATGTAAAATAGAAAACAACAAACCAACACGGAGAAAATCCTAGTGCTAGACATTATGCGTTCCAATTCCCTCAATGGGAGAATTCAATGTAAAGAAAAAGAAACTACAAAGGAATGCATTTAAGAGATGTGGGATTTTTCGTAATATCTTTTTTGTTCAGTCTGTGTCTGTTTTGTTCAGGGAAAAGATCTTTAAAATTATGAAATGCAATGTTGGTTTGATTTTAGACGACCCAAATCTCTTCGAGTGAAGTTGAAAACTTGCAGGAAAAATAGCTCGTGCACGCATTGGTACTGGTAGGTTATACAAGTGGCGCACATTTCATTACACATTTTTACACATTTACTTTATTGAAGTTGCTTTCCCCCAAAAATATGTCGAGTATTTTTTTCATAAGTTAATAAGTTAAGTTAATAAGTTCAGGGATGGTCAAGTTTGCTCGTTAATTAAATTGTATAGGCAATCTAATGACATGGTATGAATATGAATCGTGCAAAAAGTCTATTGCACAATTCAATTTCATTTAGCCATTAGCCTATAATGACTTGTGCGTACTGCGGTCGTTCAAGGTTTAATAAAAATGAAGACAATAATGAATGTTTCATAAAGGGAAGGTATTTATCAAGAATAGAACATTTCTGGAGTTCATAATTATTTTTGGTAGCCAGCTATTTTTACCCATTACATACATACATTTGATAGCACGAGTCGTTTTAAAAATAGGTTTCAATTACCAGTTTGCTATACTTGAGTCTACAAGGCAGGTGCAACAGCGAAAGTCTTCACATTTTCTCTTTTTGTAAGTGTAAGGCTATAAATAAACTTTTGAATGTTTAATGCTAATGCTAGCTCTGCATTTTTATTTGCATGACGCATTCAGTTTTACAACAACAGTTTCAAATGTCCATATGTCACACATCGCAAGCTTGCATGTTTATACTCACGCTGCTGTTTTAGTTTTGACTTTTGACATTGAGAAGAAGACGGTCAACTTGACAAGGATCAAGTAAACAAGTCTATACAAGTAGAGACTTTTACAAAGATAAATTATAAATGACTCTTGCCTCGTGTTGTCTGCTTAAGCAAAGATAAATCTGATAGGCAGAAAGTCAATACTCACATAAAATAGTAGATACATGCATGCCAATGCAAAAGCATATTATGCCATTGTATTTTTGTTTGCTGACAGGTCGCTGCAGCTTAATTTATTCATTGTATTTGGCACAAGCTGCAACAACAAAAACAAAAGAAACAGCGTTAACTCCAGTGATCAGGGCATAACCGCAGCTCATAAACTATAAAAATCAATTTCGTATTTTTTATCCATGAATCCAGTCCATAATCATTCATCATCACATCCTTAACAAAAAACGGACATTGCACCTTTTCTCTAAACAACTGAATAAATTAAAAAATCCATCTACGAAGGAGAACGTGTCTTAGAGGTCTATAGCCTATACAGATATTCATATCAATGTTCTCAATTCGGGGTTGATCTTCTTCAATACCAACCTACTGACTTCTATGGGTACTTAACTGCGTAGCAAAACCTAAAACCAGATACCTAGTCTGCAGATAGGGAAAGGAAAGCAGCTGGTGCTGACAGCACATCGCCACCAGAGGAGGACAAAACACGACAAAAGAAAATCTTCGAGAAAATAAAAGGAAAAGTTGGTGGGTGAGAAGAAGGGCAAAAGGAAGTTAGAATTGAGTCAGCAAAGTAGGGGCACGCATCTGTGCGATCTGAAAGCAAAACTTTTCCCAGAGAGTGAAAGTTTCTTGCGCTAATGACTTGTTGTTTGCACTGATCCTCCCATTAAGTTATCTACCAACAACTGAGATGATTGAAAATCAGGTCTTCGGTTTCTCCACGAAAGTTGAGAGCTGTAAGTCACCAAATCTCAGCACGACACGGTTATCAAATTACTTACGTGATTTCTGGAAGTAGGCTTACGTTTGGGATATATCTTCTGAGAAATCCTCACTGATATTATCTTAAACATGACCAGTTTCAATTTCAAAATCGTTTTGGTAGATAATTCAATCACGTAATTGTCAAAATGTATTCGTTAATTTTTCTTTCTTTCCAGCTTGGCTTAAGCTTGCATAGAATACTGTCATATCTTTCAACTGCATTAGCAAAGTGAAAAGCTTATTAGAGATATAAATATGATGCAAGACAATAACTGGCAAGAATGCGAAATGTCCTGTTGATTTATTCAGAAAATGACTTGTGAATTCATAAAATTGAATTTTCTCAGTACTTCGCTCTAAGAACATTTTAAATTATTTAATGCAATTTCGCGCATAAGTTTTGCCATATTATCGTAAAATTGACGTGATGGCGAAATATACTTTAGCAAGTTTCATTTGAATCGTATGGAGATTATAGCAGGGACTTGAGTATTTAGTAATGCAATTTGTATTCATATCAGCAATGGTGAATGTTACTATCATGCATGATACACGATTAAAGTAGTACCCGTAGAGAAAGTAATATCACTTTGCATAGCTTTCACCCTTAGACGGGATAAATGAGCTTCGGATTCTCTGTCTCCTGTAGTTCCATCTTTCTCTTTATTTCATTACACATTTTACTCTGATTCCAAAATTTTGCTTTTACTTCAGCTGCTCCTCCTTTCTTCCTTTTCTAAGCTCACCAATAAACAGCATCATAAAAGGACTAAATGTGTTACAGCATTAGCCAAAGTATACACGTCCAAACCCATACAGCCAAGCCATAATATGTAACTTCGTTTGTAATTTTTCTTTTCTGTAGCAAATATCCCAACATAGTTAATGGTTGGTAATGCCATCGATATAAAACTTTCTGAAAGGAAATATTACTACGGAACGATGGAACATTTTGGGAAAGGAATGGGAACGATGGTTTAATGAGTTTCTTCGCTGAGTTGGCTCACTATTGGCTACACAGTAGCCCACATACGCAATTTCATCTTTGTTCTCGTTTTGCTTTCTTCTGCTTTCTCTTTCCTGCGTATTTTGCCTTGTGCTTGGATGATATGTGCGTGTGTGTGGAGAGCATATCAATACATAATTTCATTACTCGATTAACTTTAATACAATTTCATTTGTAACTTTCAGGATGAGCCCTTCAAACTGGAAGAAACCAGAGAAGAGGAAAGAAAGAGGTAATAACAAAAATGAAATGTGTATCATGATCACTCCGAGAAGGAAATAGAAGAGGAGCAAAAGTCATACACTAAGTATTCTTATTACTTTCTCTTCTTTTGCTTTCTCCAACCACTCTTGTTCCAACCAGTGTTCTAGCTGCTCTCCAAGTGCGTATAGAAAAAAGGATGAGTAGAAAGTTCCAAAGGTATAGAGAAAAACAACTGAGGATGGAGACAAGCCCATAAAAGAAAATGTGAAATGAAAAGTGCTCTCCTTTGAGACCCTTTTTTCGTAGTAGGACGACCTTCCAGCCATCTATCTCTTTAAAAACGGGCCGTTTATTATTTAACGCTCTGAAAATATAATCCGACGCTGGTGGTAACAGAACAGAAAGGAGGATGCCTTTCTCTTTTTTTTCTCAGAAGGGGATAGAAAGGGCCCCCGGCCTCTGACAGCACGCAGTAGCAACAGCAGCACACATATGAGAAGTAGGTATAAAAAATGGGAACGAAAAAAATTGGGTTAGTGCTACCGAGTGTTGCTCCTTTATGGAAAGGATGAATGAATGGATGTTGCAACAGTGATATATTGCCATCTAAACTAGGATAAATTGTGCCTCCTTGTTCCTTTCTTTCGTGAAAGAAGAAAAGAAGAATGACTAAGGCAAGTAAGAAAAGTGCAGTGCACCATGCCATCCCACTCTCGAGAGGAATAACGTCTGTGGAACTTGTCGACTTCTTAGAGTTTCCTTTCTGGAGGACTTTACACTTTATATACAACCAAGGAAAATTTGTTTCTTGGAAAACAAGAAGAATTACACTTCCTATTTTCGCCCTTTTTCACAAAGAAAAAAAATTGTACGAGAAAAGCATGAGGTAAAGGGTCACCAAATTTTAGGTACATGTCTCATGTCTCTTCTTATGGGTTTGTTGACTCGACTCAGTTCATATTTTTGAGATGGAGAGATAGAAGACAAGGGACACAATCAATATAAAATATCATTTTTTGAGTGTAAAAAATATGATAAAAAATTTGAAGACTCAAAGACACTCGACATCGTAATAGATATGTTGTCTTTCCCTGGGGGGAAGGGAAAACTGAATATTCTTATACTTTAGACTCTGTAACCCTTCTAAACAAATTCATTTTTGTCAAAGACCATCAAATAGAATAAACGTTTCCTCTCTAAAAAAGTAATACAATCAAAGAAAATGTTGCAGTACAAGAGACAATATAGCAATGCCGTTTTCCAACTCAACTTAATTTTCTTCAGCTGCATAGTTCACATGAAACACGGTACTATTTATTAATTTTGAAGAAAGACAAACAACCATGTGATAAGCATCATATGAATTTGCAGCGACGAGTAATTACTTTCCTGAGAATCTTTCCCTTTTAAACATCAAGTCTGCGCGTGCACTATGCATCTTAAAACGCGAAAATTAGAGCGTGTGAGTTTAGCGAAAGCGAAAACATTGCACGTGCTACGAAAACGAAGAGAAATTGTTTAACTAGTTGAAAATAAAAGGGCAGAAGGATTTTTCAGATCAACATGTGATGAGTGAACAGGTTGAATAATGACAGGCTTTTGCCAAAAGCGGTTTAAGAACATAATACGTAGTAATTTACAAAAGCAAGGTATTATTATCCTCCATTTCATTTTATAACAATTGAAATGGAAAGTAGGACAAAAACTTCCAGTCTATTAATTCCATGGACCACAGAAATATAGGGTTTGATGCTGCTGGTGAAGGTGTGGTGTCGGTATGGCACACGCATTTCAAGGCTAATGAAGGCCTTTGCAACTCCACATTATTATAGGAATTTCAAAAGGAAATTCTCTACCAGTCATTCACTCTATTATCTTGCGTTCAATAAACATACAAATGCATGTAGTAGTTCTTTGGGAATGATAGATATAATGTATGTAGTTAGGTAGTCATCAGGCGGAATTAAATTACAGGTTAGGAAATTGGATCGGATCGTGAACGCATGTAGTAGCTCTGTATGAGCCAGATCTACACATCATAGTAATAATAGCAAATAGTCAATCATTTACTTGTGCACATACATATATCTCCCATTTTTGTATGCATGTAGCCCTTTTAAAGAGATGAGATGAAGTAGAATCATTCAAGTGTGTTCCATTTTGGATGCAAATTGGTGGTGGAACCACTACACTACTCACCACTACCACTACATAATATCTTACTCTTACACAAGCAACGAAAATCTCATCGAAACACGAGCAAGCCAATGATGATAATGATCACAAAGATGATGAGAGCTTCTTTTCTACCTGAAATGGTAGAATGATAGAAATTCGAATGTCTATATTGTTGTAAAAGTTTACAAAGCCATGCAGTCTAGTGTCTAGTTGTAAATATTTATACACATGTCTGTTTCTGTTGTTCTCATTTTCATTTATGGTTCCACTTCTACACATATTTTTGGCATTATCTGCGGACTTGTGTAGATAAGCAGGTACAACCAAAATAACATTGCATACTTTTGTGTGGTGAGACTTGAGATATGCAGCCATGTTCCAATTTGAGGATTGATGCCAAAAAATAAATTGCAAGTGCTGTGCATGAATGATGCTTTTTTCGTTTTGAACGAATTCCCAAGTTGACTTTTGTTTATTTTTGATAGATCTTCGATCAAACTCTAAGAATCACTTGTTCACATTCATGAATGAAAAGGGACAAAATTGCAAACGCCGTATTCACAGAATTATCTAGGATGTTAAGAAGGTAGTAAAACTTTTGCCCATTGCTTATGAACATTCCCACGTGACAGAATGCACCGGTAAAATCTATACAAAGAGTTGGAAATTGAAAATTCCTTTCTACGCACTTTCACTAGCCAAAAAACATGCGATACTCTTCGTTTTACTTTATCCTCTCCGGCCAACAAAATACAATTTCCATTTCCACAAACTCTATGAGTATTCCGGTTAAATGATTGAAGACTGAAAAGAAAGTAAAAAATACTCACTACCTACTCTTGTATAATGTACTTCTAGATTGTGGTGAACTGAGGTGCAGTCAAAAGAACGCTTTTTATTTATCGCTAATGGAATTTTACCAGTAAACCATTAACTCTCTCTCTCTCTCTCTCCTACTTCCACATTCACGCATCCAGTTATTCAGCCTTATGATTATTACACGTGCCATTTTGCCAAAAAACCTTGGTTTGATAAAGCGAGAAAAAGTTCTTTATTCCTTTTTTGCAATGGCATGTAAGGAATTTAAAGAGAGAACTTTTAAAAGGAAATCATGAGCGAGAATAGTAATACTCTTGGTACTTAAACGAAAGAAATATAAGTATAATATGTATTTCTATAGTGTGCAATGAATCCGGAATCTAAGGTATATATCAGATTTAATCTTACAAAGAACCAATCTACTCTCCGCTCACAGCGGAGAAAAGAACGAATAAAAAAGTTTGGTAATCACTCCGCTAAATCTGCGTAAGGATCATTTATCGTAATGTGGATCTCTCGCGAAAAAAAAATCTTATGCATCTTGGTATTTAGATCACAGTGCGTAGATTTTAAGTAAGCTGCCGTGATTTCCCCATCCTCCCTCCACCAGAATTCTCATTACATTTAGGATGAAAGTGAAAACTATAATGATACCTAAATCACGTAATGCTTACATTGCATGTAGACAGACTAAAATGGACAATTCTAAGCATATTTATCCCACTACATTAAAATGTTTTGAAATATGCTACTACTCTAGGTATTTTTAATACAATAATTGCGCATTGCCAATTCCGTGTACGGTTTACAAACCGGAAAGAGAAAGGCTTAGTTATTACTAGAGAAAGTCCACACAAATTACGTATGAACACAATACTTAAGCAGCCAAAGGGTTTTTAACAGCACTCGGACGAATTATATAGGACAGAGGAACGGGAAATGAAAAGTGCTCTCTAATGGGACAGCCCCACGACCATTTTTCTCTCACTTACACAATATCTCATCTCTCTCATCCTTCTTCCTCCTAAAGCAGCCCCTTTTATTATTTAACGTGCTCACATTGTAAAATCCTTTATTTTCCTTTCCGGACCACTATTTTCTACACGTAGGAGCAGTAACTTACTCTAATGCTGTGAAATTATACACTCTTGTCTAGTGCTACCGGCAAAAAAGAGACACTTTTTTTCTTTCTCCTTGTATCAGTCTAGTATATTGGGTGAAGTGAAAGCAGTAAAAGCTGTTAGGATGCGTAATATATGGAAGATAAAATGAAACACACACACACACATGTTATGGGGGACACTGAAATATGAGCACACGTAGGGATACTCCCTTAAAACCAAAAAAGAAGGGTAAGGATTTAGTGAGAGAAAAAAAGGTGGACTTACCGAAGAAGACGAGAGTCGCGGGGTCAGCGACTTTTCAGACTTAACCACTTGGACTTTCAGGTTTTTGGAATAGATTTTTTGGCTGTGTATTCCGTTGTATCAACTTGACTTAACAGCTTTTTTCCCCGTTGACCCATTCAGCAAAAAATATGTATGTTGAATAAATAGATTCTTTTCTACAGTGACCAAACATACCACAACTTATATACTACTCGTTTTTTTTCTCCTCAAGGAAAGACTGATGATGACACCCACTGTCATCAAGAAAGGGTCTCTAGTAACCGAGAAAGAAAGAAAAACTAAAGGAGAACTTGTACCGAAAGCCGTTTTCTATCCCACGCGTTTCAAATCATTATCGTCGACATCATCATAATTTCTGCACAATCATTATGTCAGCCCGTCAGCAAGGTAGAGAGGAAGAAAGCCAAACAATTTTCATTCCTTTTTTTCTCTCGTTTCTTCTAGCATAAGTTGGAAAACAGCTATAAAAGCCATATAGGGATACACAGCTCTTCACATCCCCACACACACATTCATAAATTATGAATGAGTCTGTCGACTACTGAGTTTCGTCTGTAATGGCGGTTCTAGTAATAGCTGAGCAACAGCAGGAAGAAATGGTCTGCTCATTTACTTCACAGCTTGTTGTATGTATACGCTGTCTTTCTTGGCTGAAGCCAAAAAAAGAGAAGAAAAATCGAGCTGGTCCTCCTGCTATAATTTATACTCTTTTCTCTCCCTCTCGAGGCAAATAAAAAGAAAAAAAGTCACAACGACGAATGAACACCCATTGCCAATATTCCTCCCACACAACCACTACAACAACACACACAGTTGAATAAAATTGCTATTTTGGCGATGTTCATTGCTACGTGGATGTACTTAATCGGTGTGTTGTGCTCAGCAGACTATTTTTATTTCACGTTCACTGTATCCGCAAACTTCCTGTCATGGTTTATTAATATGCAAGCAAGAAAAAAACGCACAGTAAAGGAACGAAAATAACTTTAGCTTTACGAAAAAACCTGAAGTTCAATGTGTAATGTAATAAACAGATTTTATTGATGTTTTCTTTTTCAGGAAAAAATTATACCTACGCAAAAACGCTTGAATGTAGGGAAAACTGGACAAAGTTGATGTTCCGCGTCTAACATTTAGCTTTACAGCTTGTAACAAACTTTCAGACAGCCAGGGTGCTTCTAGTGTTTTCACTGAAGCACAGTCAGAGACTGAGTGAGCAGTTGAGAATAGATTTCACCAGGTTTTCCCCTTCTCTTTTGCTCACAGTTGGTAGACTTTAGGAGTTGAGTGAACGAGCTGCAGCAGCAATGAGCTCTCATCGAGAAGACGTAGCGAAAAGAGAAAGCTTGTTGAAGAAGAGAAAGTTTTTGTGTGGGTAACTTTGTGGAATAGGGTGGAAGCAGTAAAGTCTGCACAATTGCACAGCTTGCTGAACAAAACGGAAGAAAGTGGTGGTTTGAGCTTTTTTCTGGAGAGAGAGAAAATGAATTTCTGTTATGAATTCTCAGCACGCTGTTCTCATGATATGGCAAGTTTAAAAACAGAGTCGTTGAGAAAAATGTATAAAAACATGTTTTTGTAGAGAAGAAATAAAGAGTTTGTAATTTATTTTGATGCCTTTTGTGTTTCCTGCTTTTGTAATTGTGTCAAATATTGACCTATAATGTTTTGTGACTATGCAGCTGGATGCATTTCCGGAGTTACTGCGTTTATTTTCAGATATCCTCTGGACACGATGAAAACACAACAGCAGGGTAATGGGCTTATTAGCTTCGCAGCGTATTCAACGACAGAGGATGGAATGGATTTTATCGGGGATCATTTATGCCCTTGCTTGGTGGTGGATGGGGTACTGAACTCAATCTTTTTTGGCTTGGGTGACTAGTGACTACCTAATAGATAGTCGCCTTCACAAGGCTGGCTACTGGCTGACATTGGAACTTGTCAACGAAATTATATTATCATTCCTTCTACCATCCTTATCAAATACCATTTCTATTCTCAAGTGATAGTCAAGATAGTCAACAGATAAGAGACGGAAACTACTGAAGTGACATTTGCAGAAGTTTTCATCAATGGGGCAGTACAAGATTTTGTAATGCTAAGAATTTCAGCATCTAGCTTCAAGCTCACAAGGCTGCAGGTATCAAGGGCTTGTATCAGTATCAAGGCATACTTCTAATGACAATAAAAAATGTAACATCATCTGACATGAAGATTTTTGGTTGGCATGTTTTGCGTTGAGTTTATGTGAGCTCGACTTGTTTCCGGTTAGCTCTTGGGATGTATAGGCTTCTCACTTGGGGAACGGCTTTGCCTTTCCATGTGATTAAAACCATGATGCAAGCGGATGATTACAGAAAGCTGTATTACAGAGGGACGGCTCATGTGACAAAAGAGATTTATAAAGGAAATGGGATCAAAGGATTCAATATAGGATTTTGGAATGTATCTGCAAGAATCACTCCTCTGTAATTTTCTTTAGTATGTGGCTATATGCAATATAATTTAGACATGCCACTCACCGGCCGGGCAGCAGAGGAAGTGACAAAGAAATAAAATATTTATGAAAGTATGATATCTAGATTTCCGGGTACATTATATACAATTGGTATTGCCCTTCGAATGGTCATAACAAATATATTGGACATAACAAATATATTTGTTATGACTAATATATATTGGTCGATACACACAATTGAAGGTAAAGGTAATATGAAATGCAATCCAAAATAACACGTAAGCTAACAGCTACGTACAACTACGTACGTGAAACCATATTTTGAACCTTGACGGAAATAAAAGTAAAAAAGGATGAGTTTGAATGAATAAAACATAAAGTGTACATACATTACTATTACATTCGTTGTTGGTGACTTGCTGCTGCAAGAGAAAACGAAATGAAGGTCATTGGTCAACACGTGCACTTTTTTATCCTACTTAATTTTTCAAGGGATAATATTTATATTCAAAAACCTTCTAAAAGCTTCATGACATTGGGAAAACTAAAAACTGCTCTAATGCTCTGAAACCCCTTGACTGAAGTTGCCTCAAATGGACTCAATTTTCTGGAGGATTAATTAATTCTCAAAAGAAAACTAGTTTGACAAAAGTACCGTATAAGGGTCAGCATCATTCCAACTTACAGTACTCCAACAAAGTTTTGTGTCTAAAATTAGATTTTCAATCTGCATACAAGACTGGACAAACCCTTGATTCGCTTGTTATACATAACCAAATGGTTCGGATTAAGAGGAGGAACGTACATAATATGTATGTAGTATTATAGTTTATTTATTATGTACAACAAACCACGCAGACTAGTTATTACCAGAATAAATTGACGTTAGTTGCCAAAAAAGAAACCATCAAATTGAGAAAATCAATGACAAGGGGAATTCTTAAGCAAGTGCTGGTTGTCCTTGAAGATGCAAAAATAATAGGGGAATATGCAACATCCATTTTCCTTGGGTTTTTGAAGGTAACACGAATCGGCAGCTATACTCTGAAAGAATACTATTGAAAGAAAATTGGTGAAAGTAGAAACTCATGTAAGCTGATAGCTGAATGACGTGGGTAAAAGCATGTCACAATAATATTGAGTATTGTCGCATTCAATAATGATAGCCACTTGGCTGATTGCTGTACAAATAAGATCAGCCATATGTACACAAAATAAGCTAGAAGTAGTCCAGCATGCAAGGCCGACATTCTTCTTGCATAATGAAACCTCTGCTGTCCTTTAAATAACCTGACGATTGACTTTCCCAAGTGCTTGAAATTCCATCAATACCAATTTATGTGACCTCCAAGAGAGAGATGCTACGTTGGAAGCAGATATTTGCATGATGATAATTGAGTAATTTCCTAAAATTACAAGTTACATAAATGACATTCGATTTTCAGCGATTGACATCGGGACGGACTTGGTGTAGTAAATGGTAGACGTTTCAATAGTGGTCAGTTGTAGCTAAAGCACCCTGCAAATTTAATCTAAATGTCCTTCACAAAGCATTCTTGACTGCAGTTATTATATGGCGTGACAAGAGGGATCACCTTATTAGGTCAAGAACCATAAAATTTTCATGTATATTCAACTTGACACCTGTCTTCATTCAACTTTGGGGCATTCTGAAGCAACCTTGAGGAGAAACATAAGACATACGATATTTCAAGTGACTGCCCTTTTATTGCCTACTAGCAACTATATTTCATTACAAAACGGCATTTTTGTTGCGAAATGTTTTTAGTGAACATTGAAGGACAAAGGACACAAAAATCTGTCAACCTAACCGATGTTTGAAAAATGACAATTTAATTTTTACTATTGATGCACGATATATATAATTATAATCTGATATATGGAAATATCTGATAATTTCAGTCAACGTGGGATTTTCTACTAACTAAATACTAAAATGCTGAAAACCGATTATTATCTCTAAAAATTTAAAAGTACAATTTTCCAGTTTGAACAAAGTATGTCATTTCTGCTGATTTAATTGAAGAGCTCTCCACCCACGACTCAATTTTTATTATTTTTGCCAGCTACAGTTAAAGGAATTAAAGCTAAATGTGTTTGAGCTCAAATGCTCAAATGGACAATGTCAAGCCAGCAATGTAAATAATTAACAACGGATAAACGGTCGTAAACAAGTAACATGACAAACAATATCCGCCTGAGGAAAAACATTCAGCTCTCGTTATAGCTTAATAAGTCCATGCTTGCTAAAAATTAACGAAATAATGGCGTTATAAAAGCTAACATTAAAAGTTTAGATACTCATGTCTTACAATGATAATAAGCTATGCATATGTAATGTAGTCTCAAGAAATCTATTTTTTGTCATTAGTTTATTTTGTTAAATAAACACTATGAGTTTCCATTATGGGTTATGAATTATAAAGTACACATTTAGACTTTGTATAAGCATGTGAGTGAACCCAGTACCTCAATTTCATGATAATTAAGAATGTCCTAGTCGTTTTGTACACAGTGGGGAACTATGAACGATAACAAACATTGAAGACTGCGAGTTCTCGTGTTCATGAGTTTTTGCCTGACACAACAGTCTGGGTGGTATAATGAGATTATGATTAAGCATTTTTACTAGATAACTACGGTCTGTGTGCTAGTATGACTGTGTGGCTACCTTTACCTTTGCATGGGCAATGTGAAACCAGCAATAGGACACTATACATAATGCTTAAATTATTAACTGTGATGAATGAAACATGGCCAATTTCTATTTTGGCTGAATACGGAACTAAAATTGGTAAATATGGTTGTTTGTTTTTAAAACAAAAAAGTATAAATACATCATTTATCCACTTACCTTTTCAATCGATGAGCAACATAATTAAATCGTTTATAGTGATATACGTGTAGTTCACCCTTGAATTTTCTATTTGGCTGCCAACACCACTTCGCGACTTGATTTGTTATTTTTCGCAAGTCTTGTATTTTCCATGGGCAAAAGTAGTGCTATCCATTTTAATAGTTTTAGACACGATGTGCAGTATTCATTCTAGTTGAAATTGAAAAACTGACGTGTGAGAAGATTTATCAATCAATTAGACATTCTTCTAAATCCTAAGGTCGCAGCCCAAAATAGAACCTATGGAAGTAGAAAAATCAGAAAATTGTATTTTACTTCATATGAATTGAATATGAAAATTTACAATATGAAAACATTAATAGTATAACTCTTTCAATGGGTCAGCCATAAGTTTTATTTTTAAATAACACGACATTCGCAGCCTATTCCAAATACTAAAGCATATTTTCCCTGACTTTCAATTCAATTCAGCGGAGTTTCATTCATTGAAAGCAATTATCTTAAGAACTCAGTTGGCAATGTCAATCAACTTGCCTTATCTTATGTGCTCTCACTTGCTGTGTAATTGAACTTGCATTTTCGATTTGTTTGCGAGGATTAAACTGACATATGGATCCTTCGAGTACCCCAGAATAGCCTAATTTACCACTTAGCTTACATAACTCTTTATTTAACCCATTTTCCCATTTACTGCCCAGGTACGCAGGTATCTAAATTGCGAAAATGTCTACTTGACTTTGACTTAATTATATGCTTAAACAAACCATTATTAACCTTAATTATAGTAGAACTTATAATTAATTTCGCATATTTATCGAGGATTATTAATTATAATTTTTATGATTAGTACCTACGGCTTTGATGTCATATACACATTTCATGTATCTCATATACATGGCCGACTTAATTTTTTAAAGCGTTACTATTGTCCATGCCATTTGCACAAAGAGGTTGCGAATTCTAAATTTGATGTAATGCGAAAATGAATCAAAATAACAAAGAGGCATGTCCACTTCAACAAAAGCAAAGATAAGCACGCATTTTGTGAACCGTAAGTTGAGAAAGCTGTCACTTTCGCGAACGCACCTTTATTATATCGCGAAAGCACAAAATTGCAAAATTTTGTTACGTAACTAGTTACATTGCTGTTAAACCTAGTTAAACCAATACTTTTTGAAGGAAAGTGGAGTGAAAGGAAAAGAAATGGCCTGAGAACTATTGGAACAGGATTATGCCTCACCATTAGCAGGACGCATTACACGTGCATGGGGCAAATAATTGCTTCTTTAATGGCGACATTTCCCATATCCTTACTTATCTACCAACTGAGACAAGCAAGTCGACAGCTTACCCATGCATATATGAACATTCCGCTTAAAACGAAGAAATGAAAATATAGAGAAAATTTTGCCGACTCGCTCAGTTTCATTCAACAAAACTGCTGTGATGCAACAAAATGATAATTTTGCACGTATACGTAGACAATGAAAATGAATGACTAGTGCTTTTATGTAGTTTCTAGCTGTTTAATAATATATATAATATTCTATCGTAAAAGCTTCGAAATCCAAATGGGAAGGATTAACGGAGAAGAATAGCAGCAATAATGTTGCTTCATTCATTCTTAGTTACATCGTATCTACGCTTCCCTGCTGCAGTTGGTTCATCCACAGCCAAGGTTATACAAATTGCTCCAAGCTGGAAATTCCTTCGCATCACGAAATGGAAAAAGGTCATTTTCTAAGTAATGAAGCGAGAGGATTTTGAGTAAATATAGAAAAAGAAAATGAATGAGCTGGCTTATGGCTTATAGTATAGAGCAAAAGCTTTTGTCTTATAGTCTTATCCAGCCGGAAAGTCTAGTCAAGTCTTCACTTTACATTTCAAGGACAACTGCCCCATTTTCACTAAAGTTTTCATTTAATTTCCTAACAATCATCTCCTAAAAAAAATGTAGAGAGGGGTTGTCGAATAAATGGCACCTACTTTCTTTCTCAAGAAGAAAGCAGTCGAGTAACCTTTAAAATGAACAACCTGGTTATTCCACATTAAGAAAGTACGAAAAAGTAAAATAGAGAATTTCTGTTTTTTTAATACAAATTTACTTTTATCATGACACTAGTAGGTACTAAAGGCTTCACACACACGTGCTAAATGTCCCTATTTTCTAAAGGGTCATCTTTATGCTGGAGCTGAATAAAGAGAAAAATGATAATAATTATCATCTAACCACTTTCTCTTTTCTTTTTAGTTCTTTCATATATGTCACAATGTTTCACAAAACTGTAGTAACGTTATTACCCTACTTAATAATATTCAACTTTTACATCTCCACAAAAAAGTTTATACAGAACAGTAGCAAGTTTTGTGGTCATATTGGTTGCTGCTAAAAAATGCTAAACGATGACAAAGACTATAAGGGCAGATGTCTGGCCAAGTTTTTACTTTATTTTCTACAGCTGCCGGAGACATTTTACATTTTACTTCCGCTTCATTTCCCATTCCACCCCGACATTTTATGCATTCTAAGAAGAAAGAGGACTTATGCCATTTCTCTGTACTGGCAAAACAAATTTCCGTTTTTTACCCATTTTCCAGAAAAAGTAGTAGTTACCATTCCGCACGCAAAATAACTGTAATGTTTATTATTTCTGGAGAAGAAGGAGGCGAAAACACGGAAGTATATAGGGACTTCATCTTCATGCACTTCATGTACTAACTATTACTTACATTTTTAAATCGTATCAATTAGTGCCGGTGACTTTCTTTGGCGTTCCCTTACCAAAAAAACTTAGAAAACGTCTTTTTTCTTCGTGCCTTTACTATATTTTTAGGTAACTTTTACAAATAATTATTCCGCCCCAGAAAGTACTAAAATTGCTTCCGCGTTTACAATGAAAAGTAATTGGTGACCAATTTACACTCCTACTTCTCCAACTCCTTATCATTATTTTTTGTAATGAATGGGGTCAATGCCAGCAGTTCCTGGTACAGCAAGGAACTAACCGCAGTTACATCATCAAAATCGACGCTTAAACAGATTCCTCCTTTTTTCTAATTTATTTCAAAATTCTCTATACTTTGTTGGCGGCCTGTACACATTGCATAACATTCCCTCTGACCCACTATCGCCAAATAAGAAAAGAAGCCAGAGGAACATTTAGACTGCATGATGTAAGAAGGCAACAAAAGAAGAAAAAGAAGGAAGGAAAAAAGAGAAAAGTAATTTTCTTCTGCTGCTGGCGATACTAATGTAGAGTGAAACTATATCAATTCAGGAGTCAATGTCTTTTTTTCACTCGTTTTGCGATAAAATGTAAAGAGAGGAGAATGATAGAATGTCTTTTTCCCTACTGGTTGGTGGTCTTATTTAAACTGATCGTGTGAGAAAATGAGCCGATATGTGTAAAAGTATATAATAGAGAGAGAAAGCAGCAGCTCATGGGAATTTTCTTTTCTCTCTCCTCCCTTCCATTTTCCTCATGTTCTCCCCAGTGGTGTGGTGTGTGTGAGAAAAGTGGTATGTGGTCATTATTTAACTGTATGTTCGCAAGGAGAGAATTTTACTGTAATCCTATCCATATCCGTTTCATGTTGTAAAGCTTCCTATTTATTGCCATTCTTAATCATCATCATCATCACGATCATCGTCCCACATCTTCTTTTTCTTTGTCGGTGTCGCTTTCATTGTCATTTAAAAAACTGGGTTACGTTACGACTACGCGACTTTGGGTATCGGCAACACTCACTGAATGAAATGAAAATGAATGAATTGAATTGATGATGCTGAGTTGCAACAGTGATATATTGTCGGCAGTCGACCAAGATGAATTGTGCCAAGCTTGCAGAAAAAGCAGAGTAAGGAGAGAGGAGGAAGACGAGAAAGGAGATTTTCTCAAGAAACCATATACATACAACCAGCACAACAACAAGATCATATAAAGAGAAAGTAGTGCAGTAGGTTTTTGTTGCTTTTCTTGCGGTTTTTGATAAAGCCACTTCTACAAGTTTTGGCACTTTATCACAAAACCGTTCAACCGTCGAACCAGCTTAAAAGTAATTATTTATGTGGATCGTTTTCTCCCTCTCGTTTTAGCCTATTTCTTGAGGCTTTTGTCATTCGTTTTTAAAGAAAAAAAGGAAAATTGTATTCAATTTTTTGAGGAATAATTTATGAAAGGCAATGAATATGAATCAGGAGAACAGTCTAAAAAATATATAAATAGCTGTCTTGAACTGGTAAACAAAGTGAAAAGGCTAGAGGCAGTATTCACTAAAAATAAACTTGCTAACTTAACCAAGGGATAGAGCAAGTTTCAATTTGCTGTTGGATGAGTAAAAAGTGAAAGTATAGGGACCGAGGCTAATAACAACAAGGGTAAATGACTCGGTAAATAAGAAAACGGAAATATGGAATGATGGTATGAAAATGATGATGGTGCGCGATGATGTTTGTGTTTGCATATGTGTGCGTGTTATCACCATCCTGCCATGCATCCAGATTACATTGTTTTTAGAGGTTTTCTTGGTTAATATTCAGTGTGAGAAGGGATAATGAAATCAAAACGGATGTTTACCAGCATGTTCATATTATTATTATTATGAGAGAAAACACTCTGCCTCAGTGAGAGAGTGAAGTGGTGTACGTGTTCGTGGTTGGGATTTTGATGTGTAATTTTCCTAACAGAATTTTTTATCTTCCTGCCTTCCTTTCCTTCTACCGCGAATAAGTGGTCTGGCCGGAGCTCTAGAAAGCAGAAGCATCAGGAACAGTACTACTACTTTATTAAAGTGATTGAATTTTATGCAATGATATGATACGATCATCTCATCGGAAACACTTTTTCTGTAATGTGGTGCAAGGAGAGTGGTGTGGATGTGGAAGTCTGTTTGTTGGCTTTGTTCGGTATTATGTTTAAATGTATAATATTATGAAGTATTTATGCATAGCAATGTTTTTGATGAAGCAGGTAGAACAAAAGAAGGCCAAGGTAGCGGAAGGGCATCGATACAAAAGCACCGATGCATAAAATACACAGCATCCGTAAAAAAGTAGCTTAATTCGTACTTCTAAGGAAATTATTTGATCTAACTGGCGTACTTTTGGAATACTGTATTTTATTTACTACGAAATGTAAAAGCTTACATCAAAAGATACGCTTACGCTGAATATGAGCACATTAAATACATCTGCATCTGTTTTCTCCCCAATTTCTTTCTGTCACAACGTTCTAGTAATTTACAAGCTATAAATTTTTTAAACGTTAGATAACAAGCTGGGATACCACCATTTTTGGAGAAAATTCTTGTCTATTTTATTTACGATTGAGTAATTTATACTCAGCTAACTGGCTCCTTCTCTATCAAATCAAAGCGGGTCTGTTCTATACGATAATTTTCGAACACATTCTTTGACCACAGTGTGGATTAAACTGTATCTTCATTGTTTTATCGTGTCTTACGTAAATGGCCTTCCTTACTTATACTCTCGAACCGTTCCAATTTATTCATAAAGTTTTTTCATGAAAACCAGTTAAGTAAACATTTCACAATGACATAAGAATGTCCTCCTTTAAAACTACCTTTTAAAGCAACTAAAAGCAATTTTAGGAATGAAAAAGGCATACATTCTCGTTTTTCTACTTTGTCGTCTGCTGCGACACCTAATAATAATAATTAAATTTCCACCATGTTTTTACTAATTACTTAAACTACTGACTTTAGTTTGAATCGCTTTCTCTTTTTTCTATTAGTGTCAAAAAATTACTGTGGAGCGAGAAGAAAAAGTCCAAACGCTCCGTTTCTAATTTAACTTTTTGACTTGAGAAAAAAGTATACCAAATGTGAAATAGTCTCAGATAAAATTAATGATGACGACTTCACACACACGTAAACTGCAAAGTCAAAGAAGGATAGAAAAAACTCTTTTCACTTTCTTTTTTTATACTTTCTCCGTTTCTCCCCTCTTTCTCTACTTTTCCGTTTTCCCCTCCTACACACATAGAGAGACTCACGCACGCCACTTTCTTTTCATGTTAGTTTCACGTAATGGGGTATGGCTTTAAGAAAAATTATAGAGGGGGAAAGTTTCTAGCTGACTAACTAACAAAAAAAACTAAATAATAAGTAACTGACTTTTTGTATACCTTACAATTACAGTAGATTTTGTAGTTATTATTTTATTTGAGGATCTTCTTACACACAGACGATATGTCAGCTGAAAAAAAATGCTCTCTATTTTTTCTTGCTTTACCGATCCTATAAGCTCATTTATTGCATTCTGTTTGCCTGACATTTAGGAGTGTATTTCTTTCATTATACACAGCATTTTGAAAACGCCTACTACATATATTGCATTCCCCCCGCTGTTAAATTAAAAGGGGATATACGGATAAGAGCATTTAAAAAGTATTTTTCTTTCAGTTTGCTCTGCAGTTTTCTTTATTGGCCAACTTTTTCCTGAGATTTTCTTTCTTTTACATTCTATGCAACTTTTTCTCCTTCTTGTCTCTTATGCTCTCACCAAATTACCGTTTTATCCTTGTAGACCATTTATTTTCTTAACTTAATTTGTGTGAAACAGTCTCAGCTGGAGAGATAGAGAAAGTAATGTGTATCACTTTCAGAGCCACCACCACCTGTGCTTTTGCTGATTAAGGAGTTTTTTGGGAGACAAATAAAAAAGAGTAATTTAAGCCTTCAACAAATTAGCCAAGGTCGCTTGTTTACTAGCGCAAAACAGTTTGAGTGCCCTTGCTTTTTTTCAAGCTGGACACTTATTTCCTTCCTTCTTTTTTGTCGTGATTTACTACCTTGCTAATAATAATGAAGAAGGATGAAACTGTTTGCTAGAGGGAGATCTTTTGCTGGAAATGAATAGAAAAAAGTTAATCATTTTACGTGCCCATGTATTCATCTGGTTTAAACCCACATACAAACTTCCGTTTACACCTGCATAATATATTATTCTTCAACTCCGGCCCCCAGTAAACCTATGCATCTTTATAATTTACACTCGTTATCATCATCATAAAAAGGGATATAAATGTTGCTACAACGGTTGTAAAGTTAAAATAAGAGAATGTTCGGAAACAGGAACACGATAGAAAGTTACATTTTATAGTTGTACGGCTATGAAAGCCTTGCTATATTGTTTCAATATGAAGAGAGAATAATGAATGGCTCATGAATCCACGGATGGATGGATAATATTGGAAGCCCAGTAGTTCCTACACCCACCACACCACGGTCATTAAAAGTGGGGAGCGGTTTTTCAGGTTGGCCTTTTGAGGTATGTAGTGGAAATCAATGTGACGAACAGGTCGTTAGCGCTGGCAATAACAATAACGCACGTTTTCTCTTTGTTTATGTGCCACAGTAGTGGAATGGCATTGGCGTCTGTTCTGTTGCTTTTGCTCCAGTGATCTCGCCCTTCCGTTACGCCACGCTTGGAGCTCAAACGAAGCGAAAGAGAGAAATAAATGGGTAGATGAGAATATTATGCTGATATCAGGACGGATAAGGGACGATATTAATGAAAAGATAAAGTTTAAACATAGGATAGCTTTTACGTCATATCATGTACAAAGCCGAACTGCACATAATGTTTGTAGCATGAAGATATGATACTCATATGCGGAGAAAGCATGTGTGTGTTTATGTAATTAAACTGTGAGAGACGGTGGTCATGCATATAATAGCACACAAAGCAGTTACGTATGCTTGCTCTCTATAAAGAGAAAACAGGGAAGATGATGAGAAGGCTAATGTGCTGATATATTCCAACGGCTATGACAGAGGAGTACAGCGTGTGCTCATTATCGTACTTCACTTTCACCCCAGAGAAAACAACACGAATGAGTTGATAGGTACACATTATATGTAGCTAGAAAGAATGGAGGGAAAATAGACGGCCCACTGGGTTAATCCCTTCCTTTCTAGTTGGCACGTACGTTTAAGAGTAAATGGCGCTACTCCAATGGTCCAACGGTTGGGAGCTTTATGAGCCTCATTTATTTCCGTTATAATCTGCACCAAACTGCCCCATTCAGAGTTGTGTCGTTTGATATGGTGTCGATCATGATGACCAAAAGAGTGAAAGAGGATGAGAATGATGCTCATCATGTTCGTTTTGATAAGCTAACGTTAAATCGACAGTAAAAAAGGGTGTAGCACAGATAGTTGAAATGAAGCCGAAGCGGAAGAGTTAGCTGAGGCTGGAGTGGAACCTCGTTACGCTTTAGGATGTATGTTTATGACCATTATATCTCTTCAGCTAAGCCCATATATGATATGTTATGTAACTCGTTATGATAGAGATAAATATTCACTTTTTATTTTAATTTCCGGGAAAAGTAGGTAAACAACTTGAAATAAGCTGGAAGGGGAAGCTGATGGAATGCAGATGCGTTGTATGAATTAAAGTTTTGGTTAAAGAGAAACTTTTGAAGCCAAAGACAAACATAACATTTTAGAATTATGTCGTCGATGATTCCATGTGAAATTGTTATATAAACTAGTTATAGCATCTGCCTGTCTAATAGAGTAGAGAAAAGTTTAAACGAACTACATAGCACATATTTGTTTTTTTTCATAGAACATTTTTAATCCTCGTTCTTTTCAAGTGAAGTTTTATATTTGCAAATCGTTGATTTCGTGTTTGATGCACAATTTGCTTATATCTTGATTATGATGATAAACTACGGAAAGGAGACGACGGATATATTTTGGGATGATAAGGTTCATCATATATCTTAGAATTCGACTATGTGACTGTATTCTGCCCTAACGTATTTGTACTTACTGAGAGAAATTCTACAGTTTTTGGGAGCTTATTTGTAGCTATTTCATGTGATTATACACTTTTGACAAGTTTGTTTTACATTTGGTCTAACTCACGGAAGCAAACTATGTATAGTAATGCTTATAATAATAATCTTCAAAGTAATGGTTAAACGACGAACTACGCAGTCAGTTTATTGCCACTAAAAACGTTTACAGCTTGATTAAACATTTGAATGAATTGAGCTGGTGAGAGAGGAGTAAATAATAAATGTTGTTGGAAAATTTTATGAAACTTTGAATCAAATCTTGTTAATTTTGTTCTATATTATGCTGCGCTACTACGGTCAAACAAACATGGGCACTTTTGTGGTTCAGAAACAAGAATTTGTCGTCTGAAAAGATCCAATCCAGAGACCAAATCCACTTATGAAGCTTTTTTTACAATAGCTATATGGCATGCATATAATATGCATATAAACTGCTGATAAAATACATATTAATGTCTGAAATATTGATGGCATTTGTAAAATCTTAAAATACAATGACACTTATTATGAAATAAACATCAAATTTAGTACTTTCATTAACCCAAATTTGAAATTCCTGGAAAAGCTAATTGGATACATTAACCTAAATAAATACTCAAACTGAAATATGGTTTGCACATATGGTTATATTAACTACGTATAGTCGCTACCTATGCCGGTTTTCTTGCTTTTGTTTCCGCTGTATATACCTAATCACGTTTATGGCAATTTATGTCTTTAATGTTTTCCTCTACGGAATAACGTGCATGGTGCATAAAAATGTTCCATACTTCCGTCCAACGTATGCCATGTCATGCCCTCTCAAGATCCATTTTGGTTTTCAAACTCTTACCGCCCACGTTCCTCTATTCATTCCTTGGAAAATAAATTAATATTGTTGCATACATTGTATGCATGTAACTTTCATTTTTCTCCGGAAGAATTTCTAATTCCATTGTCTGAGAGTATAAGAATGTTGGTCAGAAGACAAGCGTAGCCAGAAGCAAGGTCAGTGGAGCGAAAACGTTCTACACACAGAAAAAAATTCACTTTCTTTCATAGGAAAATAAACAAATAAAAAGGTAACAAGAACTAGATGGAAAAAAGTTTACATTCTCCACCACCAAAACCGTAACATTTACCACGGCAGCCTTCACTTTTCATTTTTTACGACAAAAAAATCACTTGAATAAAAAGCAAGATTCATAGAAGAAAACTGAGAAAGTGAAAGAATCATGAAGGTCTGCATGTTTCCGTTAGTACCTTGGCTTGGTATTGTTTGCACAATAACCGTCAACCAACCAGTTCTTCATTTCCTCCTCTCTTTTTTTATTCTGATAAAGCAACGATGGTTATACCATAACATAACTAGCAAGATATATTCCAGATAACTTGAGAAAGTGTACAAGATATAGACATAGGTAAACATGTCGTGTATCTGTTTCCCTAATTTCATTTTACATTCGTTGAACCATGCAAAATTGAATATTTATGGGGGTCGTAAAGCAAAACCGCCAAGGGACTGAAAATGAAAAAAAATTTAAAAGCGTATCAAAGCATGCATGTAGTGGTGTGTGTAGTAATGGTATTTATGGGAATTTCTGCAAGGAGGCATGCATGCATAAATTATACTAGAAACTAGCAAAAGGAGTGAAATTCTTTACCCACACTTTAGAAACGAACATACTAAAAAACCATGCCCCCTACACACACCATCCCAAACCACCGCCACAACAGTGTTATCATCATTTACAAGTTAAATGGCTTGGTTTCAAAACGAGTGAGAAAAAGAAGAGAAGGAAAATGATGATCAAAAACTCTCACTTGAGCTAGTAGTGCAATGTGTGATGTGGCGGAGTAGTGTGGAGGAGTGCGGAGTATCTTGTCTTGGGCCGGAGGCTATCACATCACATATTATAATATTGCATACCACCACTTTCACCGACACAACCCACAACCACACCACATCACTAAATCCTAGCCACAACTTAAATACCATACCAGCAGATCATGCCAAACTAAACCGCAGCGTATATGGGATACTACTCGACAGACATTATAATACATAGTATCATACAACAGCAGTAGCAACTTCCTTCCGAATCCTGCTCAATTCTATCCTTGAGTTGTGAGAATATCTTCTTATAATTCTAATATTCATTCATAATTCAAAGATAATATCAAAAGGGGGAAGGGAAGAACGAAGAAGACACAAGGGTTTACTTCGTGGTTTCCCACTCGCTATAATGCACAAAGTGCCTAATGGAATCAAAATCAAATCCCAAACCAATCTCATCTAAACTGGGAATATACGTTCAGTTTTAGACTGAAAGCAAAATCATACTGCTCAACTTTACTTTCATTCTTGTTGAAGGGCTTCGCTCCTTCTCTTATATGGTCATAGGAAAACACAAGAATCGTTTTAAATCTCTTTTTCATGTTGACGGCAGCATTATAAGCACATCAAGGATTGCATCATTTATTGACTGGACTGGATCATTCCTGATCCCCTAGCCATTACTGGAGCACCAACCACAAGTGGTCATTTGGATAAATATTACAACAGTTTGGTTAGGCAGTTAGGAATATGTAAAGTGAAAGTTGTGGAGAAAGCCCGTACTTAATACAGTGTACAAATCTAACATTTTGTTACTACATTATTGCGCTCCAGTTTTCTATATGATGCGTAACATTAAAAATGGCTTAGATCGAGCCCTCAATAATAAATCGTACGAGTAGTGCTTTTTCTTGTGTTTATATTCCCCAGAAACCAATAGTCGTTGTCCTCATTTTGTAGTGTTTCTTTTTACTAATTTACTGAGTTCATCATGTAAAACTCATTAGGTTTCAATAAACAGATATGCATATTTCTATCAAAAACCACTTTAAGTAAAAGCAAACATGTTATCATAAAATCCTCTAATAAATATTTGGTTAATTTAGTGGATACTTTAAGAAAGCATAAAATGTGGTCAATAAGATTAGACTTAATAATGTTCTTTATGGACACTGCACTGGGAACAAAAAAGTTAGTTAATAAAAAGAAGCAAACACTGCAGCATTTTGAGTAGTACGTAAATAAATGGTCAGACGTTTGGTAAAGGATTGAACGAGTGAAATTTTTTTTAAATGTGATGGAATGGAAAAGTAAAGTAATACGAAATTGGCTGTTTTTTTGTATTGAAAATATTATAACCGTAAATATTAATTCTAAAACATGACATGAGAATAAAACTCGGAGATGGTACTATGATATTCGAGTTTCATTCTATAATTTTATGGACCAAGAGCACATTTGACATTAAAATTATAAGCTACGACATGTATATATTCATCTAGAAGCTAGATGTATCCCCGCACCCAAACTGAAACTAACTTCAAGCTTTTGACTATAGATTTGTAGATTATCATAGGATGAAAGAGTTCTGGTCAAGTGTAAGATATGGACTTGTTTCTAGGTTTAATCCTTACTACAAAACTATACGATGTGCTCTAGACTCAAACCATTTCAAGTTGCTTATATTTTGTGCATTATTATAATTGAAATGGACATTTGTGGCTTTGAAGTGGTTTTTATGTGTATCGTAATCACTTTTTTGCGTGATCATCAAACCACAGCATGTACCATCGGTTAATAACTATTAGGGTTTAAAGTTTGCATTTTCATGAGAAAGCCTCTTGTACTACACAGGCTTTTCAAAATTTATTTAACGAGCAAAAATGCTGTATGTGAATGGATGAAGAGTAATGATAAAAGCTGTAGATCTACCTACTATGGCAGATGCAGTAAAACCATTCAAAATGTATAAAAGTTTATAATAGCAATAATTAATGATGGTGTTGATAGATGATAAATTGTCTAAAAACGACAGAAATTGTATTGCTTTTGATGTGTCAGCAGAAGTACTTTTACGATAGAAAAGCATAAATGAAATTCAATTCAACCAAAGCATCATTACTAGTAAATTTGAAGGGTTAAAGTAAAAATAGATTCAAACGATGACGTATTATGCCAGAAAGGCAAAAAACTTTAAAAGGTCTCGTTCTACTTGATGATGAGAACCTTTCTACGTCAGTCATTCTCATTACGCATTATACAATGCAGTCAAATTAATCAGCGGTTTCTCGAAATGACTCCAATTCATTATTACGATTTTTGTAGAGAGTAGAGATTTATTCGACATAGCAAAAAAATGAGATGTTAGTTGATCACAAGGATTATAAAATGGTTTATAGCACCATTAACATCAAGTGAAACAAAGAAAACAGGTTGCGCAATTATGTACATAATGTTGTATAATTGCATGCGTGGGTGACATTTTTTTCGGTGAAAGCAATTCATAATTATACCATTGACGTAGCATGTAAATACATAAGTACACATTACGCAAATGTGTACATTGTCCTAAAGCCATGTTTTAACTTTCTGGCTCTATTTTCTTGCACAAGTCAATTCTGAAAATGCCTGAAAGATGCATATATGCACATATTATTATCCTTTCTTATGATTAAAAATGCAAAGCCTGGCGAAACAAATAGAGTTAGAGTTAACTTTCAAGAGAAACTGTAATTCTTTGTAACATTAATTGAAAAAATAAGGTGAAAGAAAGCTCATGATAAATACCACTTTTTGAAAGCAATTTTTCTCAATTTTTCTTTTTCGAGATTTCGCACAAGAGAATGTTATACGATAAAAAAGCAAAAGTTGCAAAAAATTTTGGTAAGCACATGAGGAATCCCGTTAGTTTTGTACTAATTGACATGTATATGCTTGCACAAAAGTGTAATTTAGCATTTCGTTACTTTCATTGCAATCATTATTCTTTCTCTTGAAGTATATTTTCCAAAAACCACACGGCGAGCTCAATAATGCATTATTGAAGCGTGAACTGAAATGAACATAAAGATTTTGCAGAATGATCTAAATTACTAATAGCGTGTAATGTATCATTGTGTTCCCTATTTCCTAACTCTTTCAGCTTAGCATCTCAATGCTCCCCATTCTTTTTCCAGAGAAAATCCAAAAAATAAGAATGCCGAGTAAGCAAGTGGAATGATAATGAATGTTGACTGTAATGATGATGATGATCCTGTTGTTGTTGTTTACAAAGGAAATGTGAAGTGGCAATGTACGTACTACTAAGGTATGTAGTAAATAAATAATGAAAATACTCAAAGAATGATCACATAATATCAAACATTATATATTTCGAATATAACCGTCCCTCTGTCGTCTCTTCCGGATATACGCATAGGTATATAGCAAGTGGTGGAAAACTCGTAAAAAAGTGAAAAGGATTGAATGGAAAGGTCGTTGGCTTGGCATGGACCTATCACCTTCTCCACTGGAAATTGCCATGTTTGATACAATAATGGCAATCAGTATCCATTTTTCTTGGCAGGAGCATCAGCAATCGCGTAGTGAATGATGCAGTAATGCTTGACGTTTATTCAACGTCAACGTTGTAATCTGTCGGTAAACACTGGAGTGGGAGGGTGTAGCTATGTGCGTGCCTTCGATGAAGCCTAGAGAGCCAAAAAAACGAACTCTGTATCTATTTTATTTTCTTCAGGATGGAACCTTGGATCATCCCATTATCATGGCCTAGAGAAGAAGCCGGGCCTGAGAAAGCGAGCAAAAGAATGGAAATAAATTCCAGCGGAGAAAAGACATCGATTTTGCTTACCTTTCCCAAAAAATGTTTGAGATCACATCACCACCACACACTACACACATGCACGTTTGTACTTAGCCATTTCTCTGGTAGTAGTACCTGCACCAGAAGAGCGGTAGCAAAAAGCTATAAAAATAGTGCAGTTCCTTTTCCTCTCTTGATGTCGGATCATCTAACAACACATACACACAACCATGCCTATCCACTCTGATGATGATGTGTAAGAAGCCATTTTGCAGTACGTGATGTGAAAGGTTATGATAGTGATAATGGGTAAAAAAACGCTGCCATCATCGTTATCATCAGTGAGATCAAGCCATTCGCTTCGGTTCTGTTGTTGACGGCAAGGCTCTCTCAACTTGGCTTAACTTGACTTTGGCTATGGGCTTTGACTTCCTGACAGAAAAACATACTTGATGATGGTATGATGATATCCATACATTATTACAGAGTGTCAGACAACCTGTAATTTCTTTGTGACCCATGTCATACAATCATGCCAAACACAACATCATCATGAGCAAAAGAAAGCTTAAACCATTGCAAGAGAGAAAGGTAAAACCTTGAGATACAACAGGGGGTGTTCATAGGGAAAGTCGGCAAACAAGAGCATAACATAACAAAAGTCCACAATGCCCCCTCCCACGCATAATTTGTAGAATTGCTTATACGTAGACATAAAAGTAACAAAGATCATACCCGTTTTTTTAGATTTACCAGACAGATTACACGAAGTAATAGCCATGCGGCCATATGTCGTGGGTAAACAAAACACATAATTTGTACGTAACATTAAAGAGCACCGCGAGAAACACACACGGGAGCGCTGAGTCCATTAGTGCTTTTAATTAGTCTTTTAATGATGGCGTGTGTGTGGTTTCGCGAAAACAAAGAGAATGGGTACATTATGTAGTACATTAGGTACAACCAAGGACGAGTTGGAACACAATGAAATGGTGAAAAGAAAGGAAAATAGTAAAAAAGGTCCAACTTTTGCACACAAATATGTACACTGTACCCAGAATTTACAAGCCCTGTCAAAATACTAGAGCTAAAAAAGACCAATTTCTTTGGTTTTGCTACGATGGAAAGATAAGACAGAAAGGAACTTTGACGTGGGCGATTACGTGTGTGGTCTGTATTTCAAAAGGGAGAGTTGCAATGTTGGAAGGGTCTCCGATGCAAATTACATAAGCAGCGTTTTTTGTGTGATATCCTATCGGTGTAAGGAAGAAAATATGTTAATTCAATTTGTTTAATTAAAAGAAACCAGATCAAGTTGGTCAGGAAAGTTTTGTGACTCTTGCTGCCGCCAAATGAACAAGCAAGTGCGTGAGCGTGACATGAAGGTAAAGAGAAAATAACAGCAGATAAGCAAAACTACCTACGCAAAAGTCATTGGTCATTGTCAACCTTTGTTATCCGTCAGTCGAAAAACCTCACATTACACACAGGAAATTTGTGTTTTATGGAAGTGAGTTGCTTAAATAAAGTAATTTTCTTAAGATGCAAAAGGTATTTTGGCAATTCTCTAGTATCGCTTTGATAACAGCTGGGTAAGTTGGGGAGTATCATATAAATGAATATAAAATGTTACACAGAGAATCAAACGAGACCACTTACTAAGCTCCGCTCTTTGTTTCCTTCGAAGAATACATGGACAGATTGAGAAAATCCAGAAGATTGTAAAAAGACAATAGACTCTTCATCTTCTTCTCAGTTTCTTCTCTTCACAGGGTATCTACCGCTTTGTCTCTACTTTCACCCAACTTGACTTTTCTAGCTGGTGGTGAATGACCCTTGGCGGTGGCGGCGTATATTATTCTCATCCAGAGCTCAAGGCTTCCAACTGCTGACGACAACGAATGAAAGGAGATATCTGTCTTTGGAGAAAAGGAATGAGAAAGTGCCTTTGTGCGTGTGTGTAGGTATCTTTTTGTATGTGTGTGTGTCTTTGACAGAGCTGATGAGTCTTCTCTCTGACTACTCGTTGAACTTCTCCACTTCGTGTCGTCTAGTTTGTCGGTGACGAAAACGGTGATCCACCATCTTAATCATTTCTCACGGTATGCGGTGTTTCTCTGGAGTAGAAGGAAAGCGAGAAGTGAAAGGAGACAAGAATATAGCGAACAACTTGTGCTTCCACTTGACACACTTTCAAACTTCAGAGCTGTAATTTACTTCTGCACTCAAATCTATAATGTAGCTTATGAACAGGGTCTTATACCTAAATGAAATTGAGAACTGCGGTCATCTACCCTAATAGTTGGCATTAGTCAGACCATACATTACGTAAGTAAAAGCAACAATGATGAAACGAAGAAATTTTATTACATTTTTTTTAAAGTGTGATGTTTATAGGAAACGGATTTCTTTTAAGAGATGAGTTTGTCATTCCATTGGAATATGTACATACCTCTCTATCACCTTATTTTCCAAACTGTTCTTATTCCGTAGTAGTAATCTCGATTTGTCTTAAAATGTTGTTTGTTGGCGGTGACGACTACAAAGCAAACAGGAAAAAATTCTCCAACTTGTTCAATGTTTGTTCTTTGTGTCACTGATTTCCTCACACTTTGATAAACACGAGGAAAACGGGAAACAGACAAGGTATCATGTCAAAAGCACACATTTGTCGAGAAAACTAACAGAAACACATCTCAACAAACTGTCGACGACTTTATCTCTTTTGCACTTGTTGTTGTGCGCTCACAGTTTTCAGTCAAAATCTTTCACTTTCTCTTCGCTTTTCTTATTTCTTTCGTGTTTGCTCAAACTTGGATGTTTTATTTGTGTGCAAATCTCTATATGCTTCAATGTATGAAATTACGATGATGATAGCTACAAGTATACAAAACAAGAATGTAGCATACAATTTATTTCAGCAACACAAGAGGAGATCTAGAGAGAGAGTTGAAAACAGATTTTCTTTTTTGACTGTGATTTTTCATGTTGTACTTATTTACATGGGCGAAAATCCACACAACAACTGTGTTTACATAAAACTTTCTCTTGGGGAAAATTTTCTTTGCTGACTTTGATGGAATACTAAAATATGTCTGAATAATGTCTAATGTGCGCTGTTCATGTCACTTGCAAACTTTTCACAAGAAAATATACACATCAGAAGAGGGAAAGTACATGGAAAAGTCAAAAGACCACATACACACCAAAACACCGGGAAAAGAACAGCTTATATTTTCCCTGTTGTGGCTTGTTCTGTAATGATATGTGTGAATTTGTGTGGCATAATGTTTAAAACTGAAATATGAAAATCAAACTTTTCTGACAAATAATCAGCAATATCATCAAAGTTTCAGAAAGAGAACATTTTCTTCTTGTATGGTAAACAGATATATCATGTATAAACTCTGCATGTGCACAAGAGTGAAAATACTTTCAAAAGAAGAACTTCCACACAACAGCTCAACACTGAATGAGCGGTTGGAAATGAGACTCCCCTGGTTTTTCTGGGCTTCTGGTGTCTGGCGTTTTCCTGCTGCTGCTAACTAAAACGAAGAAAAACGCTTTGGTTTTGTGTTTGGGTCCTTGTGTGTCGTAAAATGTGCTAGTGGAGAGGGAAAGCAGGAGAGAAAGACAAGAAAACGCTGGCTAGGTTTGATCCAGCCAAGGGAATTCATTTTCTCGAGTCAAGTCAACCAGACTGACGAGCTTTCTTCTTCTCTCTCTTTCTCACTCGGTGAAAGCTGCTCTGGCTGGTGGATTTTTTTCGCTAACACTTGTACTACATCCATTTAGATTTGATGAAAGATTAGATTCTTGCGTTGTCTTTGGTCTTTTTTTGCAAAAAGTATGATGTACTTAAACACAAGTTTTATGAAAAAAAGAACAATATTTATATTTTGGAAAGTGGTGGATTCAGAAAATTGAAACCCGCCATTCTTTGTACCAGCAAATATTTCTGTTAACCTTCTTGTAATTCATTGAAATTTGTAAAGAAAAATATGAGTGTAATGCAGTGCAGTATATTTTCTCGGAGAGAAAACAATGATCATTATTATTACACAATCCACAGTTTTGTACTTTTTTAATGTAGCGTGCTGCACGGTGGTCTCATAACGAGAGTAAAAAACCTCCATTCATGGCTACCCATTTCCATTAAACATTTAAACAAACTAGAAACTGGACTTATGGAAAATCCTCTTTCTAGCTCATAATAAAAGTCTACCAGGTGAACTATGGCGGGGTAGTAATGGACGAGAAAAATTGAGAGCAAGGAAGAAAAATGGAAATAAATGGACATTGGGTAGGCGTATATAACACAAGTACAAACATTAGTTTTTTTTCTACTAATGGAATTGCAAGGGATCACGGAATGCGGACTGACGGACTATGTGGATGATGACGAAACTTCATGATGAAGTAGTACATTTCTCATGCAAGCTCTATACAAAACATATGTACGGATATATGTGTCAAGATTTGGGCCCAGAAATGTACAAACACAGTTTGCTTGTAACTATTTAAATGACAAATCTGAATTTGGAGAAAGTTTGAGTAAGCGAAATCCACTATTCATTCGAAGGTTTCTTACTCATCTTCGTGGATGCCTGAATTAAATCCAGCATGAAAGTTTCAACCAGTTGTTTTAGGCATTCGTATATGTATTTATTTCTTCACATGCTAAGTAGCTATTAAAGGGTTAAAATAAGGAATAAGCTTAGTAATATTAAAGGCAAGTGTACAAATTGGTTTTTCTCCATTCTGCGTCTCATGTCGTTTTGCTTGACATGCATCAGTC
>JAQIXW010000350.1:0-33817 GCA_034700685.1 Willowsia buskii
AGCATAAAAAAGCATAATTTTTTTCTGCTCGGGCATAAATTTGAAGCCGAAAAAAGCATAAAGTGGGAGGCCTTACTTATTATCTAGTTTTTATACAACCATCATAGAGATATAAATACCTAAATGGATGCAGTCAAGTGCATCATATCATTCATTACATCATATACAGTAGATAGTAAAAATGGAATAGCGGACTGGAATAATAATATTACGAAGAATTGTACATACCTGATCGTAAAGATAATGGAACGTTACAGTATCTTTCTCGTAAAGATCCCTCAAGTCGGAAATGAAATAGCGGATGCGAAGCTCATACCTCCACTCTGAGCTGGGATGTTTCTTTTCATATTTCTCCCGAACCTAAGGCAAAAAATAAAAAGGATAATAAGAGCATCGTAATAACAAACCATTCCTCTTAAAGACTCCACTCTTTATCAGTTATTTTTTCTACGGAGAAAAAAAATGTTACAAAAATAAATATTGTACAAGTACACAAACAAATCACAAGTAAGGCAGGAACTGAAGTCTTATTCTTTCTTCATGTCATATAGTATCGTCATATAAAAGTCCTAACTTCTCAGTTTTATGAAATGGCAAGTTATAGGAGATTTTTTGTGGATTTGTAAGAGAATCTTACTCAGACGTTGCATTGCTGGATTTTGTCCTATCAATATAGCCGGTTGGTGCTGCGGGAGATAGGTACATATAATAAGTAGGTATAGTACCATGGTCCAGAATAAAATGAAAGCTATCAAACTGTCAGTAGGATGATGCTGGTGGTGAGATCCTTAAAACTGTGTTCGGTGCATATTGCACACCACTCAAATGTAAAATGCATTTTTTATTGTAGCAATAAGACATTGTGTAGCCAATCCAGCATTCTACACTGCACTTCAATCCTTGCTGACGTTTTAAGGATGTGGGTTTCAATATTGTCTAACAAAACCTCATAATCACTATCATACACTGGAGAATGCATCCACAATTGTAACACTTGAGTTTGGAGTTGCAAACCCTCCTTGTGACATTGTCATAAGTACTCGTGAAAAAATACTATTGTACTAAGAAGGGGAATTTAGATAAACAGGATAGTTTCAATGATGCTTTTATCATTAAGTCCTGATGTGACAAGAAAAACTCAAAAGAGAAAAAAGGCAGAACACATGCGTTGTTCTGTACTAAAGGCTCGTTCTTTTTTTATTGTATTAATCCAAGCCACTAAACGGAACAATGATAAAAATAGGAGCATAAATGGATTATTAGGAACAATCAACTAAACCAACTATATCAAGAGCCAAGTACAAAAGAATTTAAACTATGTTGCATTTATAACTTTAGGAACTGGCAGTAAGGCATCTTACTCAATGTTAGCTTCAAATTATTGAATACACTGGATTCATACATACATTTGTATTTACGAAAAAATTCATTTATTATATTTATGCTGACTTCTACAAAATAGGTATCATTCAATCGATTCTTTACAAAGATTCTTATTAAAACTCTTTTTTCTTTCTCAAACAAGCAAAACCTTACGTAAAAAAATTGCATTTTCGTAGAGTGTATTGAAGAATAACAACTCATGTCCATAATCTGTGATAACTTCAGCTTGATGAAGCCCTGATCTGTTTCCAAATCCAAAATTTGTTAGTTTAATGTAAAGTAAACTTTTGTGGTTCTCTGGCTATCAGTGGCACTACATTTTGAGTCCCCTTCAATCAAGAACTCTTAACAATTTGTATATTTCTCAATTTTTCCTTTGTACATAATATGTATGCATCCTCAGCTTTTTATTGACACGTATTGTGTATCTCATATACCTTCAAGCTTAATTATGCTCATGATTATCTAATGTTAGTAGCTAATTTCTAGATGGACATGATATTGACAATGAGGTACTTATGTAATTTCCGAGATGAATCCATCCATGTGTCTAATTTTTACACGTGACATGCATTCGCTTATACAATGAACTTGGAGGAGCTCGTTCCCGAGCAAATGAGGACGAAAGCGTTTTCACATACAAAACAAATTCTAATTTATTCGCAATCCCAATGTCACATAACTGACAAAGTGATTAGTTGTCACTCTTTTATAGTATCTTACCCAACAACTGACAAAATTTATACATAGTTATTCATTTATGCTGCTAATGAATATCACTTTTCTACGCGTGATATCAAGTTAAAGCTAACGATATGTCATGAACGATAGATAGGTACATTTTTTATTGACTTCTGCGCGTAAAATTGTAGACATTCATGATTATTGGTCATTTCCTGCATTTCTTTTACTCATAATATAACTTAAATGCTCAAAATGATTTATTGTAACTACGTAGTATCCAACTCAAAGATTAAGAAGCAATGCAGTCGAGCACGAATTAAGACAAACTTAAACAAAACACTAGGCAAAATGGTCTGAATTAAAGAATGGCACTTTATTTATGGTCATTTATTACATAAAAGCAATAATACAGTATTTTGGCTTACTTGATAAATGGTCATGTAAGGATGAAGCCAATAAGCTTCCTTGCTCTCAGGATGGCAAAGTCGAAGCGTGAATAAATGCTGATACGCCCGAGTACTAGTAGCAGCCAGTCTGGATGTTAGAAGTTGAATTATTCCCTGGAAAGAACAAAAATATGAAATATATAACATTACAACAGAAAATCATTATTTTGAGCAAAAAATGCTTACATTACACATGTATTTATGCGGAATCTTTAAGTAACCGATACACACTCTTCCACTTATCATTTACTCTCCCTAAAAGAATTTCGTGTTACATAATATGCTTTTTTGTGAAAAGATGATATATAAAAGCCCATACATACAGGTACGCCTTTTATGTCAAATCTACTTGTGAGCTTCACAGAGAAAGAAATGATATCATTGAAATTTATACCTAATTCATAAGTAGAGAATGACATTCTTAAAAAAACAATTTTAATACATTTTTCGTTTACTTAATTGGGATTCTTTCTTTCAAAGGCTTGTCTTCCAGAATAAGTTGTTCATCCACACTTGAATGATTCTCAGGAATATGAGGTTTATTTTACTGGAATCAAAATCAATTGTGCGGCTGGAATAAACGAAGACAACCTGCTGTGCTCGGCTGAATCTAATTTAATGAACTCAACCAGACAAACAAACTAGATTTTTCTAGGTCTCTTCCAAAATCCCATAGAGTAACTCAAGGTAAAAAGGTAACTCAACCAAAGCAGACCAGAGGCAAAAGAAGTTTCTTAACAAGCTTAAAATCTAAACGTATTATTTACTTGATCGGAAAAAGGTATTCAGGCATGACCCTCCCTGAAGGCTTGCTTGTGACTTCCTATTTATATGATTCACGCAAGATATACATTAGCTGGAGGTGCACATTGCTCACAATTGTATTTTCACTATTACGTATGTAGCCGACTTAATCATCATGCTCATACACTGTAAAGATAGATTCCATAAAGTTCCCTTTTGTACATCGCTGTCATCATCAAATTCATCTTCAAGAAGAAACCTTGAACTTGACAGGTTAGTTTTTTATTCTCATTATTACGTTCTATATTATGGAATAGCATTAGCATTGCATGCTAACACCTTAAGAAAACCCACACATGCATTACATTTATTCAGCTTTTGGGGAAAATATTATTTTAGTTTGAGAAAAGCTAGAGAGTGGTACAAGAAAGGTTTTTTATTTCTTCTGAAACTTTCTTTGCTATTGTGCTGATCGCAATATAACTTTTCGATCAGGGATTTAGATATTAGAGTTTACGGTCTGCCATTTTTGGGAATTCTTTATCTCTTCCTTTAAAAAAAACTGCTCCAGAGATAAAGTTATCTTTATGTTAGACACACTACAATTCCTCTGATCCAATTTGATTTTCCCTTTTTCCCAGAGCTCATATATAGAGAACAGACTGTTGTTGGCACTACGTGAATGGAATGAGAAATATTGGAATTGAAATCCTATTTTTCTCAAATCCGATCGTTTCTTGGGAATATATAGGTACACAGATGTCGACATGAGCAATTTTCCTATACATTCTTATAGTATTTTTATCTTGCGTGTCTATTCTATGAACTGCTACACAATGGACTAGTAGTTCATCTTGCATTAATGACGCACAGGTCATGTCATCATCATATGCGTACTCGCTAGATTTTATACCGTCACCTGTGCAATGAGAAGGGGAATCAATAGCTAATGCTAAGATGGGTCGTTTTTGATGGGAGAATAATCCATCGGGGATATTTCATTTCCATATAGAACAGTTTGCAATACGCTTGTCAGTACAGGCCTGTCTAAAAAAGCCAGAGTAGTTCTCCCTCAAAAGAATGCCCTCCATTTTCACTTCGCATGCAAGTGTTCCCCATAAAAATGAGTAGATATTTTATCTATTGAGTGTACAAAGAACGAAGACTGCTGATGGTGAGGAACTTAAAATTGAAAGACATTTCTAGCACAAGTAATGCTCCTTTTGCACACTGAGCTGTCAAGAATGTCAAGAAAAAAACTTTCACTGTTTCCTGCCTTCTCTTTCTTTCCTTCCTTTTCACACGAGAACTAAAGACTTTTATCGATAGAAAGCTTTTTTTTTAGAAATTCGATTGCTGCTGAGGATTGACAGTAGCCGCTTTTCAAAGTTTACTGCATTAGACCGCAGAGTAGTCAGAATACGTGCATGAATCTTCCCTACTTTATGTACCTTTTACAATGATGGCGCTTTTAGAAGGAGTAGTAAAAACGACAGTAAAACCTGTCATAACTCACCTTTACATCCGTCGTATCACTGCATTTAACAACATTAAAGCCTCCATCAACAAGATGAATTTTCAGTGTCGTTTTATTATCCAAGCCTCCATCTGAATCTGAAGAAGGATCGAATGACTTTGAGCTGGACAGTGGAAGCTCACTGGTAGGTCTAGGGTTTGAAACGGCAGCTCCACCACCAACCCCGTCTCTGCTGCTCCCGCCTCCTCCAGAGTTCTGTTTGACACGGGAGGTAAGGGAAGGTGAGTTGTGGATGGAGGATGCTGGTGCCGAGCCCTTTCTCGCAGGACTGGCAAGCCTGTCTTTGGCATTCATCATTGACAACTTGGCTGTGGGCTCATCCTCTCTGCAAAATAAGAGAACATACAAAAAAACGTATGAAAAATTTATTATCATTGCTATTTTAACTTTATAGCCCCATAATAATGAGTTATGGTTTAAAGGTAAGATAAGCATTTCACGTTTTCAACAGTTTAAGTAAGTTTTTAGCTAATAAATCACATAAAATATCGACAGAATAAATTATCATTATTTTTTTTTGCACAAAAAAACACCGATACCGATGCATACTTTTGGGTTTTGAAATGATGTTAAACTACACATACTCGTTCTCGCAAAAGTCTTCTTTTTTTGCAAATTGTTAGCTTTTATTCTCCGTATCACTCACATTGCTAATTGTTAAGGCATCTTACTATAAACTATTTGAGGTAGACAAGTACAACAATGTCATGTCCGAAATGCCCAAATGCAACATCCAAACTGTCTTTGTGCGGCAATACAACAAAAAGTTCAACCAGCTTCATTTGTCATTGGGCTTTTAAACCACCAAACAAGAAGCCAGCAGGAATTTGACTTAAGTGGTAAAAAAAATCATTCATTTTCATTTTCAAGCCGACACATGCATAAAACACGATATTATACAACAATACTACAAACAACAACATTGTAACAAGACTTGTCTGTCGGTCTCGGTGTTTCTACATGAAAGAGCCAACAGGCAAATGGCAAGAAAAACTTGACCAAGATGCATTACAAAATCCTTTACATAAATATACTCGTTGTCTTTTACAAATGGATATAGTTTTGATGGTTGTTATAATCTTATACATATATTTGCAGAGACCATAGATTTTCATTGGTGCACGGATTTATTTATCGTATATATTTCAAAGAAATAAAAAACAAGAAGTGTGACGCACACAATCAAGTGTCCTTTGCATAATTCAGTTGATTACAATCATAATGACCAAATCAACCAACCATCAATTCTGTTATACCTAATTTTCATCTATCTGGATCTGGATACTCATGCTTTATGTATATCTACTACACTCTCGGATTAGACATTACAATGCGCTGTCAATTTGCGAAAAAAACATACACTTAAATTGTAACACCGCCTGACACTCAAACAGCGGAATAGAACAAAACCTTTGAACAACGCACGTTTCAATGAAGAAAAAACGCTGATTTTACTCGCCTTTCAAATCCAATGTCAAATTAATGATCGAAAATTGCGGAATACGCCAATTAACGCTTGCACAGCTTTTGTTACAACAAAGATTGATAATATCCTCATGAAGAAGCATCACGTTACGCTTGAGGAGACAAGAGGCGAGATTTAATTCCTCATGAAGTTACATTATTCTGACGAGTAAGAAATTATTGCGCAATTCTAGTTCAATGAATGCATAAATCGTGAGCTCGATTAAAATCTCACGCAACTCTATACCCACACATTTCGCAGTACGCATTATGCGTGCACTGGTCTGTTCGTTAGCGACAAGACGAGAGATAGCACCACACCGTCATCAAATACCCTTGAGAAAACAGGATTCAAAAGAAAAAGACAGAAAGAGCGATTCATGTTGTAGATGCGAGATGATCATTTTGAAGATTGAGACTTGAGACGGAGGATGTGAAGCAACTTTTCCTTCCCTCTCTCTTTGAAATTATCTTACACTAGAAATCGAGATGAATATCAGTGATGAATTCATTCACGTCTCATCTCTGGAATTTAATGCAGTACAGATTTTTTATTTCCTTTATAAACGCAATGTCATAAATGCAAACATTCCATTTATGATTATGATTAGCCACAGCAGAAAACAGCGTTTAAAAAAGATGAAAGGCAAAAGTATACTTTGCTCTGCGTGGCTCTTCGTGTGTAAACACCGGCATATGCAAGTTAAGTAATGCCCAGTGACATGATATGAAGTAATATAATAATAAAAATTGCCATAAAATCTGGCAGGCTTACAAAACGCAACGTGCTTCTTACAAGAACCGCGATGGATGCAAGTAAACCAAGTAAAACATTAACATCAGATGGACGACGAGACGATGAACATTCATAAACCGGGGCAGACGGCATGGCAGGTCAGAGAAAACCAGTTGACTAATCACTTCGCCTCTGGTAACCCTTTCTTCCTCTCCTCTTGCAATTCTCATCAATTATCATGCGTATTATGATTTCGCCTTGTAGCCTTGATCGTCTCATACATACGCAATGCAATATGTTTTTTAGTTCCCTATCATCATTGCCATCAAATCATGATGATGATGATGATACTGGCGATCATCATAATAATCTACTCTTCTTTGCTGCTCCTTGCACGCATCCGTCTGTCAAAGTGTGAATAGCTCCAACAATTTAGCGATCACTCATTCTCCATCAAGATGAAAGACTCATTCACTCACTCAAGAGAACTCACAAGTTTGAATTGCCTAGCCTTCATGTTAATTCCCTTTTAACTACACACTACACCTTTCTCAAAATGATGATGGTTTGCAGAGAACTGCGTATTACCAAAGGGAGAGGAGACTAAATGATGAATATGAATACTTATGAATAAAATATATAAAAACCCACCTGCAACATATGTAAATAAAATTGTTGCCTTTTACAAGAAACGTTTTGAGAGAACACAAGAGGGAGAGGGAGAAGTATGCAAACACACAGGACACATATCATTCTCATCATCATAGAACAAAACGACTTTTCTGTATTAGCACACAAATCTAAACTTCTCTTCCTCTTCTCCCTGTGTTGTAACAATTTAAAGCAATTTATTCCGTTCTAGAATGAACCAAAAAGCCAAGCCCATCAAAAAAATCTTTTCATTCTCCAAACGAAAACGCGTTTTCTCTCTGTGTGCTAACTTGTGATGATGTTTTGAGCCCACAAAGTCTGGTTGACTTGATTCTTGGTTAAGCCCAAAGGGAGGACGGACGGTTGGATAAATTCATCGAGACAAGAGATGCAAAATGCAAATGAAAGGCAAATTCATTCATTCACACGATGATGTTATTTAATACATGTGTACAATCTGTATAGTAGTACATAATACCTCATGTACGTTACCTTTTTATGTGTGCGCTAATAAATGGATGAAAGCGAGATGAGAGGAGAAAAAAAACTATGCATCATAGTAGCATTATAATAACATTTAGGCAACGAACGGTACACGAAACATGAAAACCAGCAGAAAATAATTCCCAAGAGAAAGGTAATCGTAGCAGTTTTTTGCTGCTGTTGCTGCAGCCACACCGTATCATCATCAGATCACCACTACATCATATATATTTACAGTGAACAGAAAACCAAATAAAATGCAGCAGACGAAGAGTGGAGTGTAGAGAAGGTTTCTAAATTCTAATGGAGTAAATAGGAAAAGCCAGCAGCTCAAATTTTTGACGCTCTCTGTGCTTCTTCTCTGGGTAATGTAATGCAAATGTAAATTGTAATGGGATGCAAAGAGGTGGATTTTCTAATGATCAAGAAGGCAAGATTCGTTGCTTTGCATTCTCTACTCTTCATTCACGCAAGATAAATAAATCTGTTGGGTGCGTAGACTGCATAATATCAGGCAATAATAATATCATCAAAAGATATATATATTTCCTCCTCCTTCTCTCATCTCACATCACACATCCGTCTCCTTTTCACATTCAAATAATAATAACACATTTACTTCAAATCTTTATGCTTTTGTGAACACAGCAGTTGTTTATTATGACTTTTAACCCGTAAATGTAAAGCAATGGAGAGAAGAGAGAGTGTGTCGATATGGTGCATTATATTTTCGAGGTGGGTGTGTGGAATAAAGAGTAGCACAAACATATCAGCGAAAATATGTGTTGAGAATTTGAGAAACCAAACTCCCTTTCTCTCTTCTTAACTGAAATTAATAATAAAAGTAAAATGATTTAAAGTAATTACACGTCAAACAGTAGTTGGTATAGACATACGGCAATCGTAAAAGATAAATTAAAGTTTTCACCTCTCTGTTCTGTGATTATCGACGGCTTGTCGTATCATTGACATTGAAACTGTATGGAATGGAGCATGCAGGAGAAACAGTTAAAAGTTGAATGAGACATCATTACCGGCAACTACATCACCAGCAGCAGTTTTTTATTGCATCACTTTTCAGACCATTCTAATGAATATTTTTCCAATACAAATGGGAAGGATATAAGAAACTGCCTTGGCTTTTTGTCCTTTTCCAACCAAACTCGATATTATGCTGTTACTATTGCACAGTGACTAATGACTTTAGTGTTCAATTACATTAGAAATGGTATCTTTTTTCACTGCATTTGAACTTTACAAAAGCAAGTTCACGCTCATGATTAGAGTTTTAATGTATTTTGCTCGGAGCATCGATTCTGTATAACCGTGTGACATATTCTGACGGAAACTTTCACAATGCACTTTTTTGGCGTTTTTATGACCTCTGATGACTTTTTCAATTTTTTATTGGTTTCCTCAGCTGTTTGGATAAAAAATCCTAAAGGGCTTTATATAACATGCATAATATTCCATATTGAATCATATATTTTTCAACGTCAAGATCCAAAGGCCTGCCAGTGACTGAGCAAGCGACATCCTCATTCATGCCAAGCGAAATTATGTTTGCGCATGCATTATTTGTAGTAATAATAATAATGTCGCTATCACCTGAAAAATCATCTCTTTTTCTGACTGTGCAAAAGATAAAGCCAACAGTAAGGAACAACAACCAGTTTTTTATACCCATTGCCCATCCCATAAAATGCGCTCAACATTGTGAATGCCTTTAGTCCGCACTCCGTACAACCATTCATTCATGCATAGTGCATCATGACGGGAGAAGAAAAAACCATTGAAATGAAAAGGAAATTACTCACGATCGTTTAGCCTGAAGATTTATATCTGGAAAATCCGTGGCATCCAGCCATCATTTAGAATCATTAGGCGACTCACACAAAAGCCAAAAAGAAGATTTAAAAAATACACACAGAGAACAAGAGGGACTTATCATTTTGACAACAAGAAGTGAACAAAAGTATTAAGGTACGTTACGTTAAGAAGGAGTGCACGATATTCTTTTATTTCATAACATTGAAAACGTTCTATGCACTGCAACGAGCAATATGCCATATTATATCCCCCAGGTCTAGTCGGTAGGAAGTACAACGAAATGTTGTTGTGTCAGTGTCCCATCATAATTCCGTGAGATGTACAAAAAGGAACAACAGCTGCACCTATCCACACATTACTTCCATTGCGAAAAAAAATATTTGGATGCTTCTACTTGGATGATGAATAAAATTTTATTATAACTCCAATCCCTTGTCTGCTGGGAGGAATTATGAATTATGTACGACAAACAGCAACAAAAATATGACATAAAAAACCTAAAGCCTTTTTGCAAGAAGATACACGGCGACAATCAAACAGGACAAGTATGAACAGATAAGTAGGCATGAATACTTTGTTTGTGTACCTTTTGATTTGAGCATAAAATCACAACAGTAATGATAAGCCTTCTTTAAGCGGTTTTACAACCTAGGTAGATCGGATAGTGGATAGACGCAAATATTTTTATTGTACCTCCAAAAGTTAAGAGTAAACGTCAATGTCAAAAATCCTTATTCACATCTATGTTTACATAGCTCAAATATGTTCTACCAAATAATATGCAGTTTTTAGTACTAGCACAGTGACCACAAAGCATCAAAATTCAATTGTTTTCTAGTTAAATAACAGCTAGTAGTAGCTAGTCTTGCTTTTTATAGCTATTAAACTCAGGATTCATGAAATCATCCATTAATAGTTAGCTTAATTATGCGGATTTGATATCTAGTTTTCAAATTCAACATAAATGTTGCAATATTGTAGAAGTATCTCATAAATATTGCATAACCATTCGTTTAAACATTTAGTACAGTACATTTACGGCTATTATGTATACCATAATGCATTTTCCACAGAACTTTTTGGTACCTTTCTATTCCCGTCCTAACCATTTCCCTTAAATTGGTTCATGAACAACGTAGTTTTCAATTTTTTAAAAATGTAACAAACATGCATTTAGGATGCTTGACAATTTCAGAAGCCTTTAGCTTGTTATAAAGCGTTTTTCATGTAATCGAGATGGTATAGTAAAGCCTTGCAAAACCAATAAACTTTCTTCGCAGTGCTACTAACAACCAAGGATTCCTGTTCACTAATATTTAGCGCAGAGGTTCCACCACTAGAATTTTACTGTTACTGAAATCTCATATTATTCCTCCTAAGTTTTCTATTTTCCGGTAAATTTAGATAATGCAATATGAGTTCGCCTGGTTGGTGCATTGATAGTTTCCTTGTGCAAATTAGGTTTTTATAAACCTCTCTCACATTATTCTGTGCCAACTTTTTCAGAGAACATGGGTACTTCCCATAATGTGTAACAGTCTCCTCCAGCTTATGATGTAATCTACATAAATACCAGCAAAAGTACCACAACCCATGTACAAGAATGTGCAATAACATTACCCTTATGAAACTCCTTTGCAAAGATCACGTAAGTTCAGTACGGTAAATGACGCAAATGGGAAAACCTATTTAGTTGGATGTGTCTCATGTGGTGAAAGTTTAAGAGAAGTATATACATTAGAAGAAGCATATGCGACTGCCTAATGCAGACGGGATTCATGACCGGAAGCCAATATGTTCGTTGACATCACTTTCCTTCTTACAGTCCCAGTGAAAGTAAAATTAACTAAGCTGTTTACCCAAAGCAAACGTGCATGCATGTTTACATAAATAGAATAGACATGTCATTTCACACTTGTGACGGGCTCTCAGAAACCACAAAATTTAATGATGACTACATTTGAAACTTTGAAGGTGGATACACGACAGTGATGTCTGTTATTCAATCTTTTATTTTAACACACAAAAAAGGGATGATTCTATTATGCTGAACGTCTATATGGTCTTTGGTGCCTACTTCATTATAATTAAGTGAGGAGCCAGATGTCTTACCACATGCACGTCTTTCTTTTAGTAGACTATAATAGCAGCAGCGTAACCAAATCGTAACAAACGATTTTGAAGGAGGAAAAGGCGGAGGAGTTAACGTTAAGAGGTTAAAGAGTCAAAAACTAAGGGCACCCAACCGAGACTTTCTTAGATAAACTTGGTTTTTCTTTTAGTGGAGCTTTAAATGTCGAGACTAATGGGATCTAAAAATAAGTAAGCATTACAATACATGTATCAAGAAGGTATACATGGAGCTTAGTTTGCTTAACATACATTTTTTACGACTACCAACCAAGCCGTGTAAGCACATGTTACAAAGCAGATGGATTGTGAATATGTCAAATAAAGTAAAGTAAATAAAGTACATGAACGTAACTTTTCATTCTTTATCCACATAAGCGGATAGACTGAAGGAACCGTGATGAATGAATGCATAATATTTTCCTGGTATCAGAGCCACTGGTGTTATAAGAAAGCATAAGAAGAGGGGAGAAAATAGCCATAAACATGAGACTAAGACTCCAGTAAAAATACTGGGCAATAGTAGAAAAAAATCTTAAAAGATCAGGCTATTGCATACTGCTAAACTTCAACTGTTCCGGAATGTTCATAAAAATCATTTACATGCAGCATATATTACTCACAAAACTCAAGTAACTCAAATCACCGATCCTACAGTAAAAGTACGAGGCAAGCGGTTACAGTTCCAACCCAGTAAACATAAGCGGAAAAATAGTAAACGAACGAAAAAAAACAGCGACATGAGCGAAGTGATCTCTAACAAGGATTGACTTTTAAATGTGTGCATGCATACATGATTTTCCGGATAAGGAAGAAATGAAATGTGAGGGAAGAACTGCATGCCATGATATGGCAAAATGATAAACCATGCATGCATACATTACGTGGATGAAAATACCGTCCATTGCATATTCTAATATGGTTTCTGCTGGTACGTACTCCTTTGAGATTCTCATCGTCGACATCTCATCTCCAGAATTTCTCTGCTTACTCCATATGTTAACACCATGTGATGCAAAGTGATTCCCCAAAGAAATCCGGGAAATGCTTCATGATCACGTTAGACATTTACAGTTTCTCGGACGGAGAATGAAAGGCAGGAAAAAAGCGCTCTCTCATAGAAAGCTTGATTTTTCCTCTTGGCACACGAAATGCAATAAAAATTGTTCCGGATGAATAAGAGCCTGTTTTCAGTAGCTGTTATCGGATGCAGGCATGCATACAATGCAAGTTTTATTAGCTGCCACATACCTTCCGTATTAGCGGGCTAATGGTGGGATCGAAGTATGGGAAACAATATCTTGCACCCTTCTCTCGCTTAATAAATTTAGTGTAGGTTTATAGATTCTCATGGGCCACTCCGAATATACACGTAACTTGCTTTTCACAAGTCATCATTCAATACTTCATCAGAAAAAATGCATAAAATAAAAAGGGGATCACCATTAGAGAAAAACTGAAAGTTTATGGTTGAGGCTTTCCCTCTAATTTTCATTGTTTTCTTTGGTGAAACAGTAGCTGAGTGGGAACGTAGGTTGGGAAAAGTGGGTTGTGTTTTGAGGAACCGGAAAACTCCAGCATTCTCTACGCTTATAATAATATAATGTTGGCTATCTTTTGTCAACAGTCAGCAGCGTAATAGTAATGAAATGAGACTGCATAAACCTTCGGATGAAAAGTGAATGCTCAGTTCGAATGATCCGAAAAAGGAGGATTTACTTTTCACAACATTTTTCCCAAATGGATGGAACCCAAAATAAACGATTTTCCCATCCTATTTGAAACAATTGCATTAACGTTAAAGCCACTTGTCACGTTGACACTTGCACTCGCCATGTGAAGTGGCAGCAGACAGTTGTGCAAGCAAACAGTGTAAAAAAGTATGATATGCAGAAAGATAGGCAAACTAGGTCTGGTGCGTTTGTGATGAAAACTGGGAATGAGAACAATAAAGTGGCATAGGATGGACCAGGAAACCAATATGGAACAAATAGAGGGACCCGACATTGGACCCTTCTCATATTTCATTCCCTTTTCTATTCGATGAAAATTCTGCTTTTCATACAGTAATTGTGTGCCATCCCTGCCTACACACTGCTGGAGATTTGATCAATAGTCACAATACATGACCCGACATTACCCAATATTTTCGCAGGAGTAATCTGTTTTGTTTGTCCTGTGTTGTGATGGGTGAATATGGTTTTTCCGCACTTTAATTGCCTGTTCACAGATGCTCCCAAAAATCGCCAGTGTGTCCATAAACCGAAAGGAAACATCCAGTGCGAATTTTGACCAGCTTTGATTCTCATGATTCAAGTCGGCTTTATAAAAACTTTTGAAAAATAGAGATGAAAAAATACTACTTAATATAAAAAAGGTAAAGTCTAAAGCAGGATGAATCGTTAATCACACCAATATTTCCACATTATTTAATATCATGTGAATGTGATACAAGTTGCATAAATTAATTTAATCAACTTCATTATACACGACAGGTGACATGCTCGTTGTCTGCAGGTTTTTTTATAAGTTTGCTTATAACAATCTGATACTGCTCAAGGTTTACCTCTAATAGGATTAAGTGTATATTACGTAACGTTACTGATATATTTATGATTACAAGTGTTATAAAATGTTATAAAAATACTACGAATGCAACGCATGGCGCTTCTTCAAGTAAGCTTGATACTTGCAAACAGGCACGCATTCACTAAGCAGCAATTCTCGTTCTTCCTCTTTCTCATGCACACCTGACCTTTATCTCATTAAATCATTAATTTAAATCCTATAAAAATCCTGAGCGCATTGCATTCGCCCATTGTTACATTGCATTTCATAACAAAAAAATCATATTACACGCACCAAACCAACTCGGGTTTCTACTTGTCCGCCATGTATTAGCGCATTCTATCCAGCAAGCTAGTTTCTCCGACTACTCTAATAAATAAACAAGGAAGGAATCACGAATCCCATATTTATGTCAGCTTGTCATCGTTTACAACGCTAACTGGAATATAATACACATGCAAACGCCCAATAAAATCACCTGAAAGGAATCATAAAGTGACCCCATATGCTGTAAATCCTAATCCAATCGCTTATAATAGCCACATAATAAAATATCTCTTGCATTTGAAAACGTTAGACGTACCCACAGCAAAAAAAAAAACCGATATTACCTTCTTATTCTTCTTCGCCCATGATGCGAGTTTTATAAGCGTCGGTTTTTATTCTCTCAAAATTCATTTTCATATTGTTGCCACCACCAAGCAAAAACCAAAAGCTTTATAGTTTTTCATTCACAATTTTTATATCAGGGATTCTTCATTTTTCCATCCTCATTTCCCATGAAATGTTGAACATGTTAAGCATACGAGTTTGGTCCGACACATAAAATGTAATTTTTTTTATTGTTTGCGCAAATCCAACAATGTAAATGTGCTTTTGGTGCTGAATGTCTGGAGTATATGAGTTGGATTATCGGTGGTACATTACAACTGGACTTACTGAACGAGCAAGCAGCTTATTTGAACCCTCGTCCATTTACAAATAGTTACTATTTGGTAGAACAGACACAGACCCTTACTAATATTCCTGATGGAAAGTATTTCTTCCCCCACTATTGCATTACCAACACCACCACACAATCTGATTAGGGAAACAAGTCCACTTTTAGTATCTACATAATAATATTGTATTACAATGCAACTTTCTGAGATGGGGAGAAAGGCAATAATCCACGGAATATGGAGTCAAGCAATATAATGCACAGAGAATTTATATGGCATGATATCTAAACGTGCTCGTTTGTGCCTGCCTATTCAGCAGATTGCTGAAAAAGCACAAAAAGTCGTCATCTAGAAATACGCGTTTGGGGTTCGTTCTTCTGGTCTGGCTATCAAAAGCGCAATAATAATTCGAACAATATGCAACTCATTTATTTCAGCTTATAAGCCATTATATTCTCCCAGCGAGTTGATTTAATTGCTGAGATTAAGTAATACAGTCATTATCTCCAATAATAATCCTTCATGATGCGTGGTTATCACAAACAACAGCAAACAAATTAAAATGCTATAGTGCATTATCTCAAAGAAACATGTATGCGTTCATATCCTGAGATGGAAAATAATTGGGGAAAAAAATATAACTTCATTTTTGTATGTGTAATATAATGCATGAATAAATCTAAATAGTATACAGTGAAAAAGTTACCTAATGAATTAAAAAGGGGACAACTTTTGTCCTTTTTATGTGTTCACGTAAATAATTTATGGACTTACATTTCCAGGTACTGAAAACCTCTGTAGACAGGTTTCTTGAAGATAAACATGACTCCGTCAACACGCTCCATTTTTATTATTTTTTCATACGAGTCATGTGATTTAATTATATCAAAGTATCAGCGGAGAAGAATAACTTCACAATTTAAAAATAATCACAGATAACAAAATACCAACTAATTAAAAAAAAACTTAACATAACATGTATTGCTGGATTCAATCAAGCAAAAAGTATGGTATATCCATCCGGTCAACCATTCAGTTTTATTCTTTTGTTAAATTTGTATATAAAGTAAACTGATCAACTGTCTCTCATCTTTAAAAATTATTATTATTCCAATAAAAACGTTCCTTTGTACGCTACTTATCGTGAACATTCACAAAAACCTTGAATGTTTTCTCTCAATTTTTCCTTTACGCCGTCTGTCTTACGATGGCCACCATCATAAAAATAACATGTTTTCCTTAACTGGAGGCTTAAAATAAAACGAATGAATGAAATAACAATTCAAAGAACGTTTGCTGTTGATGACGATACTATATTTTGATCGTGCCTCTGGTTATAAAGGAAGCGGATATTAGCGGTTTTATCACTTGAGCCATTCTTGTGTTTGTCGTCGTGTTAAGATGATTATAGAAGAAATAAACATCACATCAACAGCGTACGAGTTCAATAGTACCAATAACAATTCTAAATGTAAGTCGACATAGTAGTTTAACTTTAAATACACGAAACACGATTAAGTTCAATAGGTAAGTGGTACACAATAGGGAAGAATACCTATAGCTTTTTACTGTATGTATATTTTGTCTTCTTGTTTCCGCCTTACTTAAATGCAAACTTTGAGTTCACACTGTGAGGAAAATACAAAGGGTTTTAAACAAAACTGTGTTTGCAGATTGCATACAAATTACTACAAGTAGTCTGTTTTCTTATTTATTACGGTGCCCCACATGCCACACGTACATATTTATAACCTTTGGCGATCCACAGTAGGGAAGTGGTCAGGAAAATGTAATGATGGCTTGTGTTTCAGAACAGGATTCTTTTCCGGACTTTCTTTATCATCATGCGCTATTTTACTTATTCCTCCTCAAGCGATCGCTTAGCTTAAATATTAATTCGATTTCTCTCTGTGTGTAATCAGGGTACTGGTACTACTACTTGTTTGAGAGAGAAAATGTGCCTTGATGAAGGCGTGAGTTGGAAGTATATATAGCTCTTAGCTTTTAGATGATGTAGAATAAAGATAACAAAACACATAAAAACTGAACGAGTATATGCGATCATTGGACTCTCTAAAAGCACATTGCTCCAGTTTTTTCTCTCTTCCTCTCAATCCACTTTCTTCCTAAAAAGGTTAAAACTGTCATTCACATCGAAATGGAGATTGAATGGCATGGAACACTTTATACAACATCTATCCTACGAAATTATCAATGTCTCAAATCTTCTAATCGATGTTGAAGGAAACGAGAGCATGTTATCAAATAGGAAGAAAATGACTTTTGCTCGCTCGGCTAGATTTGTATATACATATGCACTACATAATATACAACAGAGTATATGTACTGTTCATTTCATTTGTATCATTTTAAGCATTCACCCTGTTTATTTCAGAAGAGCGAGCAAAGAGAAAAACCTCGAGTGAGAGAAAAAACATCTTCGTAAGATACTTAACAAAGCATATAAACACTTCACAGTGGAACGTGAAGCAAGAATTAAAGTCGTCCATCACATAGCTAAAAAAACTCTAACTCATTCACAAAAACAACAACAACAGAACAAAGTTATTTTCTACTTCTTTGTTCCTAACAGTTGTAAATAGTTGGTCTTTTCACTCCACTTTTTCTTCATCTCTGTATTTCTCTCCTCTTGTGAAACTTCTCTACATACTTTAGCACTCACTCTTCTCTGCAAAAAATCTCGTGAGAGATGATAACTATAAGATGAAAGCGCGGATGGATCGACAAGACGAAAGAGAAGACACAAGAGTCATAAAGAAAACATGTGATGAGCCCCCCTGGAGTTTATGTACACTACACTGTGTGAGGTAAAATGTTAATGTGGTAAAGTACATAAATACAAGTAATTCGTTGAAAAGAGAGAGAAAAATATACGGCACAACAACATTTTCTCTAGTGGTACGTACAACCTTTTTATCGTGTCTTTCCGATACAGTGCACTTATAACAGCGTGAAAGATGCAAGTTTTTCTCTCTCGCTTTTTTACTGATGACAACAACGAAGGCCAAGCAGGAATTATTTGTGCGATGATGATGGTGCAACTTGCACAATATCTTATTATAATCCGAAGGATTTTTCACATAATGTACCGCATTTTTCTATAAAACACGCACATCTCTTCACAAGTGGAAGAAGATTCATTTGGGGAAAAGAGAAAATAAATAAGTATAAATGGATTTTTGCAGAGACCTTTACAAGTTTAATGGCTTTTGGGGTTTCTCTCTGTATACCATTATCACTGACTACTACATAGCCTCTGCAGCAACAACTAATCAGCTAATCTATATGAATGAACTGGAGCTAAGGAGTTTGCTTCACTTGGCTAGTGTGCAAAGTACTAACCTAACATTGTACATACATAAGTTCATAAGTACATAAACTTCTGTCAGTACGATAGGATTCTTCCTAGAAAAAGAAAGAAAGACGTTCACAGATCAGTGAAGTCAAGTGCACACCACATTTATTCTGAATTATTGTCTGGATTCTCTATCATGTGCACTCTGCTGCTACTTTACTATTGTTGTGATAAGAATTCCTATCTAAGCGGATGATGATCAGTGAGGAAGCGACTCGTTGAAGCAAACAGTTCATTCAAGATTCTCCTGATTGCTTCTAGTTTATTGTCTATAGGGCAAGTCCAACTATCATGTGAAGAGTCACAAATGATTTTCTTTTCTTGGAAGTAATTCTGCCACCTGAGAGAGTCTTCAATAAACTCAGCTATACTCCCTCTAACAGTTTAAAAGGCAAAGATTATCGCTCTTTATTGTAGGACACTTAAAAGTAAGTCATGACTCATGACAGACAGTCAAGGTACCACAATGTCGCCTTTCGGCGAAAGGTTACACAGCGACAGCCATATAATGACACTTCTCAATAGACATACAGAAAGTTCGGCACACTTTACCACAAAGTACTGCACATGGACCAACGTTTGCAGGCTTACTGAGAACTTTAACCGATGTGTCAGTCGCTACCCCGGCTTCTCGACACTCTTCTAAATCAAACCGTTCTAACTTAATATTATTATCTCATATCCTTTTTTACTGTATCTCTTTGTAAAATCTAAATTGTGGACAGACTCCACAACCACACACCACCAGGCTAGATATCTCCACCTCCACACCTTTGGCTGGCTATTTTTTAATATGAAGCCCTAACTTCATTTATATATGTTCCTTACACATACACCACATTACTTTTAACAACTACCATCGTAGTAGTATGCAATCCGAAAACACAAAAGCGAGTGAGTAGGGGAAAGTTTTTTTATTTTGTGAGAGCAGCAATATTACTGCCCCACACTTATTTTCATACGAACAACAAAAGGAACTCTAGAAGAATGATGATGATAATAATAATATCATGAGCCGTACTTCCTCAGAAGTACTAAAAGTTGCCAAAAAAGCGGTTCTCTAGTATTATCTGTATCATTCACTCTCTCCGTCTCTCACACACAATAATAACAGCACATTTTACACAATTCCATGATAATGCCAATAGTGCCATATGCACTGCATTCTCATTGCTTCTTTCTTTCCTTTATGCATCCTCTTCAATGTTTTTTTTCTCTCTGCCACCAACTTTTTTGCTCGCATGCACACGTTGATAATAACTGCATGCACCAAAATAAAGTACGGGAGAGAAAAAAAGTGGTAAAAAACTGTAGGGTCGGGATCTACACTGATCTCTCCTCCGTATAAATAGTACGGTAAAGGGGCAACAAAACAGTCAAAGACGCACGACTTGTTTTGGTTGGTAACGTTTTTCTCTAAAGAGCTTGCAAGAGCAGAGTCGGCCGCTCTCTGTCTGAGCCCTAACAACTGATGATACTGACTGATGCTTGGGAGAATATGAAGTGCTGGTGTTATGCAAGTAAAAAGAGAGCTCCATAACACCGACTGCGCTCACCATCAGCAAAAGAGCAGCATTTTGTATGTATGGAAAGCTGACTATGACAGAAGAGAATGTCTGTCTGAAGTCTGAACCTGAATGGTTTGCTCATGCAAGTTCGAGAATACTATTTACTGTGTTCGTTTGCTTGTTTGTGGTCTTCCGTTTGTGCTGATGCTGCAAAATGTGTACGGTAGTAGTAGATACTCTGTATATTATATCTCCCTTTCTTTACAGGAGACAATGCTGCGTGTTTGTGCTGTGTGTCATATAATTCATATACCTACACAATTTTACATGATGATATGACTATTACTCCTATAAACTGACTGAGTTGGTAAAGTATCAATTGCTGAAGTTCCATCTAATATCATTATTGTGCGTGCGTGTTTATATATGCGTGTGATGATGATCCTTCTTGTCTCACACACAGGCTAAAGACTACTATGTGCAAGTTAAGCAGTGAGGAAATAGGGAAAAACTCTTACACTCTTTTTCGGAATATATTTACACTAGTCAAGTAGGAACAGTAAGAAGGGAGGATGATCAAGGAAAAAATTGTGTTTCCTTCCTCCTTGCTTTTTGTTCTCCTCTTCGTTTGTTTACCACCACCGTTTTGATTCCTCATCGTCTTGTATTGTATCTTTTGCACCGTAGGAGCGATATATGCAATATGCATGATAATAATAGTAAATAAAAAGCAACAGAATTGAGAGAAAAGAAGAGGGGTAGGAGAAAAGAAAACGGAAAAAAGAGAATGAGGAAAGACGTGAGATGAGTATTTACAACCTTTGTCGCACTTACTCTGTCTCATGGCGAGTAGCGACTTTCGTAATTCCTGGAAATACACTAGTAGATAGGAATGCTTGCACATTGACAACAAAATTCAGATAAACCAGCATCAATACTCTGTACACATACATGAGAGACTTAGAACAAGCATGAAAATACATCAGCTCCAATTTACTAAACTTCTCTCAAGATTTTTTTTCTTTCGTTTACGTGGGCTTATGGGTGAATTTGCTGCTGTACATCTACACGAGGGAGATCCCATCGCATCTCATCTTATCACGCGAAAATGTGTATCAGTCAGACAAAAAAATATATTATGGCTCTAATAGGGATTTACCATTGCAATATTATAGTTCTATAGTAGGCGTACTTGTTGTTATTATCTATATAGCAAGTATATTATCACATATGTATATAAATACATTTTTGAAGAAAAGGAGGGGAAATTGCTATAAAAGCAAAGCTTACCTGAGGAACTGAAGGTGAAAAAAGAAATTGAAAGAATTATGAGATGTGCCATTATATGCAGTGCGGTTTTATGTTTACTTTGCCTGCGTATCTCCTCTAACCCTCACCTCCATTCTTTTTTTGTGAATAGTGAATACTTTGGTTTGTCTGCTAAGAAAATGGTTTTTTCCTTTTATCTTGTTTTGATTTGGCAGAAACGCAGAGAATTGCATACTTGCCGTCATCATCATCAACAACGAATCACCATTCTGACATCAATTTAAAGTAAAGTAAACTTTGCTGCTTTTTTTCTTTGAGCATCAACAGAATTAAAAGTGGCATGTAGTTGGTGACTGTGATGATATGCTGTGCTTACATATATGTGTAGGTAGATAGGTGCAAGAAGTTGTTCCTGAATTGTAGCTTTTGATGACGATGATGAGACTAATGATGATGGGCTTAGCATTTTTTTCACTTGCAGGGCTTACAAGAAAGTTAGCTTAAAAATGAAAGACTGGGATTATAGGAAGACATAAAAAGGTGGCAAAAATGGCAAGAGGGCTTTGACTTGTGGATTATTAGGTTTTTTATTGCGTAATATAAAAGAAGACATTAGAGTGAGTGGTGGTGAGGACGGTTTGGTTAGAGATGTATTATGGAACGTGGTTAAAGATTCATTTCATTAGCAGCTTTGCTTTAGCTTCTTACTACAACAGATACTTCTTTGGGTGGGAAGTAAGGCATTTAATATGGTTTTGAAAGTTGTGCTCGTATTATTACAACATTTACTGAAGATATTTTCATTTTGGAAAGAGGAAAAATTATTTACAAAAAAACGTATAATATACGTATATATTTGTTTGAGAAAAATAATCGAAAAAAATATTACACCAGAGATTTGGGTACATCTGAAAAAAGCGTGGGCGAGTTCTGTATCGACCTTTTTTACAACTTTCGATACGTGAGAAAACTTTTCAATCAGTACGAATGGGCGTTTTAAAATGAATTCGCTGTACACACGGATCTACGTCATACAAATAGTGAATGGACAAATGTGAATAGATTACTTAGAATATTTCACTATGACCAAAAGAGTTTTCAGAAGCTGGATATAATATGTATATTTAAGCTTTCGTTTGGCTACATTTCAGAGTTGACAAAATATAAATATTCTAAAAAGGTATTGGATATTGGAAGTGTCAAATTGTTTTCTGAACGTTTAGTGTATTTCACTAGTGCCTGAATTTATACTGTAATGTAAACTTAAACTACAATATGTATTTGACCTAAATAAATAAGTGCCTAATAAAAGTGCTATTTGCGTTTCCTTACTTTATATTTGTTTATTCGTTCACAGTAATATTTTTAGGATAGGAACAAAAGGTAAATTATAATTTTTGAGTACGCATGAAAAAAATTTATGACTGGCAGCTGCAGAGTCAACATTGAACATTTATCATACGCACAGCAGTACAGATGAACCAATTAAATATCTGTGCTTTGCTGTTGAAATTGAAGTTAGTACAGCTATAGAAGTATCATTCACATCGGACTTTGCTGACTCAATTTTACGACCGCATTGATGACTATCTCAAACTATACCACGTTTTATTAAGCACGCGCCTATCTCATCATTATCACCTTTTAACGTTTTTAAACCTAGAATTTGTCATTTACTGGCAAATTTGTGCTAAATGAACCATACAACAACTTCCTTGCAAATATTGAGTATTTTCTCCGTGAAATATAGCATTAGTAGCTAACGCCAGCCGGTCTGGTTTATCCAGGGAACATTCCGTCACATGCCAATTACTCATTCATTAATTGCAACGTTCCTTTATTTGCCTCTCTCATACTCATGCACGAAATTGAGGTTTTTTCTAGCAAAAATTGCACAGAGCATGTGCTCATGCAATTGCTTTAGCTAAATGGTTCAGCATGACTGGTTTTTTCCCTGTGTATTGTGCCTTTCTAACGTGTCAAGCCTTTCAAACGGATAACAAATGTCGTTTTAATTGGCGACCGCCACTACATAACTACGTCCGTTCCAAAAGCACACAGCTCGTTAGCGTAACTCGTTTATTTTGCCATTATTTCTCGGCAAATTATATTAACATTGTAGATGAAAATGTGTCGCCATTAAGTTTGTAAAAATGCACGAGGCATTATGAATCATGATTTATAATAGTACATGCATACCTCTACATAACCTATATGCCTACACTATTTTTCTTGAAGTATGCTAATGTGTTTTGTATTTTTCCTATTCCAGAGAAAAATCCAACCTGAAATAAAGAAAATGTTTTAGTTCTTGTTATATAACTTAACTTTTCTCATATTCACATAAATTGTTTCTTATTTGCAACTGAACTGTGTAATCAGTTGTGAACTTCTGTTTCCTCGCACTAAAACTGATTACATAACAGGAAAAACAATGGTAATTACCGAGTTTCCTACTTTTCTCTGTCCTCTTGTCTTATTTATTTTTATGTACTTTTGTTTATCATGGTGCGTGAGAATTTCCATTTTTACGATGAATTCACGCGTACCACCACGCACAACAAGGTTGTGACAAGAACAAGAAAAGGCGTAATCTCATTACGATCCAATCATGGTTTTGCAACTTGTGTTTAACGAGATAAGGCTCAGTCTACAATTTGCTTTCCTTTCCTGTCGATATTTTGAGCGCGTGTGTGTGTGCGCGCTAGAGAAAACCAAAGACATAATAAGATTTACATTTTCTCTTGTAAAATTTTTTCTACAAACCTACAACCTCAAAAAGAACTGTTTTGCTTGTGTGCCTCATCCTACACCAATACTTTGATGATAAATATTGTTGCATGTTTTAGACAAAACATAAAGCAAGAATGAGTAAAAGTAACGGTTTTCCTACGTCCCTCGTGTAGGATTGGGATTTTTTAATAACAATGATATTTGCTTCAATGTATTACAGGAACACCATAAAAATATGATCTGCTGCTGCTTTTATTACAATATGCTAAGAAACTGCCAATGCCAGCAACGACAATAACTTATGGTGAAACCACGCCAATTCTCGCTACTTATGGTGTTTTCCTCCTTGTTCTTTTGTAGTGTAATTTGCTGCCTTCCACTTTGCCTTCACTTCATAAAAGCTTTGTTGTCTATGCTTGCATTCAAAATGATGAGATGACGATCATTATCATGATATGAGTCAAAACTATCAATCTTCATTTAGTATTTCCTGTAATGTGTCATGTAAAAGTTCAGTCGGTTCTATTCATACTATTATGCATGCCATAATCAACCGTGCTATTTTTTACAACCAGTTGTTTATATATTACACTTGAGGTTTAGGTAGCCGACTTTATTCGTGGTAGTAGTAACATATTGGCATATAAAAAGATATGATGGGATGAGTGCGTGTTTTATCTGTACCTGACACGCTTTATTTTTGTGATGATCATTATGACGATCGTGTTATTGAAGATGATTTCCCGTGCCATATATGTAACGATATAAACTTCCTCTCTGCTGCAAAAAGAAATTACGTTGTACCTCAGTGAAAAAGTATTAAAACACATTGCACGGTACCACACACACCGTAGTACACCATCAGCTATCATTACAATCTCATTTCCATCATAAATTTTCAAGTTTTTCACGGTGGTAGCAGCACTGATGTTGTTCGGGTTTGTACAGCTTGTGTTTTCTTGACTTTTAATGAGATCTTCTGAATTCATAAATATATGAAACATATCCTCTGGATATTGATGCCTCACAACCGAGTTATATAGCATTGAAGGGAGGCTTCATTTATGAAACTTTAAATCGTGCATAAATTACAATATTATAACCAGCAAGCATGCCAGTGTATGATTAAAGAAACTGTCGAACAAAAACAAAGATGCATAGTAATACGGCATGGAATATTATGACTTTTATGCTGATAGTGGGATGATGATGTCGATGATACGATGCGTCATCAGGCCACCAGCTTCACACACGCTAGCTGTCTGCAGGTATATTAAACTCATTATCCGAAGATGAAAGATAAAAAAGCGCAATAAAGTCGTACAGTAAATGAGAAAAACAAGGTTTGTTGTGAATTATGAGTTGTACTATTTGAAATGTATTTTTTAACTACACAATTCCAGATAATTATGAAAATTGCAAAATAGTAAATACATCGATCTAAAAGTATTGTGTTGGAAAATGTTTAAGCAAGAGTAAAATATGTTCTAGTCACCCATTGAGGAATGATAATTATTACAATGAAGTTTTATCCATCATTTGCATCATATTTTTACAACATTAGTTTTAAAAGGAAGTAGACAAAGTTTTTGCTATGAAGATTTTCAAAGCTTTTTAAACTTGAAAAATATAACAATTTGCTTTAGATAATGCGGTAAGGATGTGGTAGCTAGTGGTGTAGTAAAAGTTTGATTGTGCAGTCACGGTTTTACTACTTTATGTTCATGAGATAATATGTAGGTGAATCATGCTATGTGTTTAGGACATCATGTCATCATGTCACAGTATTGTTAATTTGGCAAGAGAAAAGTGAGTGCATAAATCCTTAGTACTTCGATGGGCGTGTTAAAAAAAAAATATTGGAAGCTGGGATTATGACCTAAAATTTGTGACTCAATTTTAAAACGTCTCTCTTTTACGACAACCTAGATATCTAGAATTCCTAAAACTTTTAGCTTTCTACTATGATGGCTATATTATAATAATGACGATGATGATGAGTTCTTGAAAATAAACAAAGATTTTTTTGGCAAGCCTTACACATATCGTTTACGTAAATTCATATGTGCAGTTAGGTACATATTCATCTTGAGTGACTAATGTCTTTCAAATTATCTATTGAAAAACATACATTTGTTTTTCAACCGTTAACAGGCAGACCAATTTTTTGAAACCCCTCAGAGGAAAATCCTTGCTCCCTTTGCCAAATTGGCAGAAGATTCTAGTTCTACTAACTAAATATTTGATCTTTTTTGAAATTGAAACGCAAACTGCAGCGTCACGGATCATTCGTGTAGATTAAGTTTTTTATCTGATTTCACAACATTCTATTTTCACCACATGTGCCCGTGCAATTTTGTATGAAATTTTCATGTTTACTCTGGAGGGAAATCAACATTCTGCAAAACTTTAAGTCAAGGCCGTGTACTTGTACCACAGAAACATTTTTTTAGAGAATTTGCTAATACCCATCACGTTTCATTTCGTCTCTTTTTCTCTTACTTGTCCACACATTGTCGGTTGATAAAAAGCCACAATCTTTATAAAAAGTTAGCATAACAGTCGGATCATCACATTCCTACTTGAACTAACCCAAAGCAACATCATTCGCGAATAACCACTGACTCCAAAACTGAATGTTTATCAAACGCCAAATACTAGACAAGCCCACGAATAAATAAATAGAATGAGCAAAGACACTTTTTGATAACAGTACATTGAACTAATAAGCAATCAATTTATTACTTGAACATGTCGCAAACGAACGATACAAGTTGCTCTGACGTGTTCAATCATTTGGATGTTCATTCACAAGTTTCAAGTTTCATTGCCTTCTGCAAAACCACGATTGACTACTTTTTTTATTTAAGTAGCTCACCACAATGACAACATGTGCAAAACATTTGCAATTGTCAGTTTGTCACATATCGCCTCAGTTGTGTTGTATACAATGATAGAACACAAATTTTACAATATCATCCCAAGTCTATATGGATTCTCAGCGTATGAAACACAAAGAGAAAAAAAATTGACTCAGACATTAAAGTGGCGGTCAGCGACAGCTATTTAATGTTTTTCCTCATTGAGTAATCGAATCCTTGTAAAAAGTAATGATAATGAATGTGGACGATGATGTTACTATTCAAACCGTTCCATTTTTTGCCGTGTGTTGCTGTAGACAAGTTTCCAGCTGCCAGCCAAACAAGGCAATGTATAAACATTGCGTATCATCGTCATCCACTCAAATGACAAGTTGAACAACAACAACACAACAGGATCAGCAAAAGAAGTAACAAAACGCAAACATCCTTTCATCCACTCCACTCTACCAACTTTACTCTGTTGCTTTCATATACTTAGAAGCAATGATCCATATCCACCCCTAATCTTGCTCCTTCTTTAGCCCATCATCTCATCATCATACATGAGACGAAGCATGATGGTCATCATCATGGAAAACCAGAGCTATTAGCTCAACTCGATACATTAAATTTACGGCTGTGAAGCTGGAGTTTGTGGATTGAACTCCTCCTGGAGTCCATTCCAGCTGGGAAAAAGTCTCTTGCTAAACTAAACTCTGTGCAACGAGCGACGCACATTACATTAGAATGTTTGGTAATAAGATATTGAGAAAACTGGACTGCCCTGGACCATGTATACAAAAGTCTGACAAAACAGAGTCGTTTGGAAAGAGGAAAAAAGAAACCAAGCCATTTAAGAAAGGGAAGAAGGAGACCAAATGGCTGGAACAAATACATAAAAAAGTGTCTTGCAAGCTATATGAGTCTGCTTGAAAGAGGAGAAGCTCTCGATTCTCATTTTGGAGTCGTGTTCTGACTTGTATAGCGTTCTGAATAATGTAGAAAAGCTATGTCAGCCGAAATGAACTTTCCCCAGAAATTGTAGTTTCTTCTTCTTCAACTTCTCGCATACGTTGAATGTGTATGTACCAAACTATCATTTCATCAGAAAAGATAGTCAGAGAGAATATGTGTGTGCTCTCTCTCAACTAATCATAAAAGAAATGTAATGCGTTCCCTCTCTGTTATGTTAGCTTGTGTGAGTGAACCATTAGAAATATTATTATTATTATGCCTTCTGGGTGGAATGGTTTGGTGAATATAAAGCGTTTTATGACTTCTCTTTTTCCTCTTTTATTTTTCTGCTTGTTTGGCCAATTTCATTGAAGATTATGATGCTATGCTGATGGTATCTCTCTTTTTATCTCCTCCTCACTAAATACATGTGCACACATTCTTAGTGTAAATGTGTCTCACGCATTAACATCATCATCCTTTTATTATGCATATCGTCTCCCTCGTCAACTGTTTTACTAAAAGGTTGAGATAATAATACCTACGTATTGTGTTTTATTCATTTCTACATGCGTATTCGAAGTGGTTTCACTCTGAATGAATACAGGTAGGCATATTATCAATATGTTACATGTTGAACGTTGCGTCTTGCGTCAAGTAAAAAGCGTGAAATGAACTTTATGCTGATTTATGTATAGTTTATAAATAAATCTATTATGCATGGATGTTAAATGCCAATCTTTTTGCCGGTTGGTTGCCGAATGAATCTTATGAATGGGAGCATCATGATGGATGATGATGCGATGAGAGAATACATATAGGTATACAGATGCTTTAAAGGCTATTAAATTTGTAGCATGGAAGGTCTAATCTAATTTTATCTCTAGTCAATGTACCAATACATAGACTAGTGGAACTGATTTTAAATTTAGTTCCAAAGCATGGACACCAGATTACACTAGAACTTTCATCGGTTGCCAACTGGTACGCACGATGCGACCCACACAAAATATTAGTGATTTGTTTCCTGAAGAGAATTTTGAGAGGGCTCGTATGCAAAAGCAATTTACTAAAAAGTACGATTTCAGATTACCTTTAGCAGTGATTCATTCGGCAACGTCCATGAAATTGTGAATTATTAATTTTAAATAAAGTCATAAACTTTTTAATTGCATGTCCATCTTTGTCAATTAACACATTTTATTTACACAGTTACCTATTTTCGACTTTTCAAACTACACAGAGTACAACTGTGACATAAAATACAATATAAAAACATATAAAAGTTAACGAAGCATGATAATAGACCCGTTTTTTTTGCACAAAAAGCTAATTGCACATTTACTCGTCAAGCCAATTAGGTTATAGATGCTCTTAATTGCAATGACAGTGACAGTAAAACATTCCATGTGCCCAAATTTGCACGTTAAGCGGTTTCCCCACATCCACAATCCATGTTCACTCATTCCGTGGTCAGTAGGTATTTAAAACAGGCACAAAAATGCACACATGACAAAGAGAAATTATGAAAAATGAATATTACCCAACGCATTTTAAACAAAACCGATGATACACTCGCATAATGATTTTCCACGAAATTCGTCACATCAATCAACTAAGGTTTCCTCTCAAAATCCCACAAAGAAATTGAAGTATAGATGTCCTATGTGCAGCGGTAGTGGTGCACAAATCGTGAAACCTAAATTTTGCAATTATTTTTCAATTCAAACAAATTTCCTTAATTTCTGCAAGTTGAATAATCGCCTTTATTCTAAACTTTGTAATCAAACGACCTCTATTTTGTCAATGAATCGTTTATAGTTTATATAGTGTAAATGCACTAATGCACTCAAAGACCTTGGGAGTTTACTCGCAATGTGGAAACAATTTAATTTAATTGTTTTCTATTGTGAACCGCATAGCGTCACAAATCTATTTTGCACGTGATTGCAAACAACAGTATAATCTAGCATAATTTAAAGCTTAATGAGAGAAATGCAAAAAAGAATTGGTTCACTTACCAGCCCGGTTCAATTCCTTGATAAAAATTTTGTGTGAGAGAATGCTATCTAATGTTAGCGTTGCACATAAATTTCACCATTTAATTTAATGATGTTAAAAGCGCAATTTATGTTTGTTTACACATACATAAGTAAGTTTAAAATCCTTGCAGTTTCATGAGGGAAGGAACAGTTTCAAAATCTGGTCGGAATAGTTTTGTAAGCATGTGTTTCATTTTATTTAAGTTAATCAGTAAGTTACTAGATTATCCACAAAGATGCCATTTGGAATTAAAGCGTTATTAGCATAAGATATACTTTCGCTTAGCATTAGAAATGATAATGAAAGTTTCTCCAACGGTCCTGTGACTCAGTCTACATTTTCAAGTGTGCTTTTCACAATCACAAACGTCACTTTTCCTCGAAAACCAGCTGATTTCCTGTCTCGCCACAATAAAACCAAACTGTCCCTACATCACTTCCAACTGCACACTTGACAATTCTGCGGAAAGGATCCAATTCAAGGAAACTTTTACTACTGTCTCAAATCAAATGACAGACACACATATATTATCCTTTCCAAGGTATTTCTCTCAAGATTTCACACTTGCTGTTTCTCTTTTCCTCTGTCAGTCAGATCTCTTCTCGCCTTTCGGTTTTTGCAAATCTCATCTCACTTCTCACAAGTTTATACACTTCTGCTGAGAAATATTCTCCTCGTACTTCACACAAGTGTACTCACGGGAAATAAAATATGAACAGAGGGCGAAAACAGCTTCCGCGCTTTCCTTTTCTCCACATTCATCCCAGGAAAAAACAACATAGCCACACACCTTGATTCACCTGTCTGATCTCATCTCTCTTTTGCAATGCAATACAGCCAAAAAATATCAGAAAAGGAAGAGGAGCCCATATCAAACAACAGATGCAGAGGGATACTTGGGGAAAAACATAAGCAAAACATACGACACAAGTGTACCATTTGACTTTGCTCTCATCGGTGTCGTCTCAATAAGTTTGTTTTTATCTCTTCATCCCAAAAAATCTCCCTTAAACATTGACGAGATACGCTTGTCCATAAAAAGTCGGAAGAATCGGAAATAAAATGCAATGTGCAAGCACGATGGAAAATAATAATGCATTAGCAAAGAGAGCATTGCATACTATTATGCCTGCCTATGTATAAAATTCTCTTGAAAAATCAGCAGTAATGCACACAAAAAGCAAGTTTTACTTGTGCATGTGTTCATAAGTGTGTGTTTCTGTACACAATGTACAGAAGCTGGCGACCGCTACATGGGTGCATATCAGCCTGTACATTTTTATCATTCTCATCTTTGTAGCGAGCAACTTCCATGAAACGAGGTAGGTATGCATACATTATCGTTTAAATGGAGGAACGGATCAGAGCAAAAGAATAAGCAGAAGCCGAACAGTGTAGGTTTGAAAAGCTTGAGATAATGATGACGATCATCATCATGATTTCCAATTCTGTTTTTACTATTGCCGTATACACATTTAATTCATGGAATGAAATTGAGTAATACAGAACGAAGGATTCGACTATTCGACTAACTGCATGGTGTTTCGGATTAATGGTGGTAGTAGCAGCGGCTCAGAATATGATGGTGGCATAATGGTATGATTTCTGTCAGACATTGTATTCAGCACCAGACCAGAGCCGCAATGGCAAGCAGTCCAGAAATTATGAACAAATGCGTGCTTAACATTGTAAGGCAGATAGATATGAAGGTGATCAAGAGAAAAAAGTAGTGGAGTAGGAATAGATGCTGAATTACATGTGATGTGAACGGAACTGTTACATCAACATAAAACTGGAAGCAGAAGAGGCAAACAAGTTGAAGAAGCAAGTGAGAGTTCCCAAAATGCTATGATTGATAATACCTACATGTTTGTATGCTTCCCCTTTTTGAAGTTGTTATTATTGCAAGTGTATGACTGTATAAAATACATATTGGTTCAATGAAGCTCGAAAGTCTGGATCAATAGAGCTGCAGGAGCCATCTGCCCATTCAACTGGGGAGACAAGCTGGGAAAGAGCTTTTGCTTTCATCCTTTCTGAATCCGTTTGAGGTTGCGTAATGTCAAGGAGCTCGAAGCAAACAAGAGAACTCGAGAATATCATGCTTTTTACTTGCCTATGTAGACTTCTAGCTATACACTTACATAATAGTACGTTGTTAACATGTTATATGCTATGAGGATTTTCTTATATGAGAAAACGTTTTTATTTCATGATCATAATGTTGTTTCATAATCAGTGTAAGGATTAAATTTATATCTAATCAAACATAATTCGCCAGCTTTATCAATGATGAAATAAAGCTTCTATATCCTGTCATTGCCTAATTGATCAACATAATATTAACTGAAGCATGCATTATTTTGTGGAAAATGAAATTGAATTCCATCTGAGATAAAACCTATGCATACTTAGGGAATAGAATGTTACTTTGATTTCTCTCATTTACTTCAGTGATTTTTGTAGAGTGTCCTTCAACTTTTCTTCTTCTACCAAACAGAAATAGAATAATGACATGAAATTCTGCATTGATACTGCCGAAGCGCTGAAATAAAGATTTCAATTTAATCTTTGTTCATGACAATTTTCCCATCAGTTTGACAGTTGAATTAAACAAGTGAAGCATGAGAATAAAAGAAATTCGGATTCCGTTACACACGCATTATATGGAAACCACACACAAAAGCTTTCGATGGAAATCACTTATCGTTTCATGAAAACACTTTCTAGAAACCTTACAATGGCCTTCGGAAAGTTCCTATAATCCAATTCCCATAATACGACAGTTCCCATATTTTGAGTTCTCATAAAAGGCTAATTCTAATAAATGCATAATTCTCATAATCTAACAATTCCTAGAATATTTTATTCTCATAATACCCCTTTCCAATAAAAGTAAAAATTCAATTGTAATATGTACAAAATTGGTATGAGAGTCAAACATTAAAGCTTTTCACAAATATACGATTTTGAAAACATAAAATGTTTATTCTATGTATACAGTCATTTCACAATATTAAGTAAAACAACAGCATCTAACAAACATCTATGAAGCAAGGCTTCTCAAAGCAGGCTAAAGAAGTAACGGAATTTATAATAGGCATAAGTTGCTATTCAATGTTATTTGATCATTCAGGGTTGTTCGATTGATTAGGGAGGAAATCAAAGCCTGTTTATTTGATTTAGAGGTTGAAAAAATATTTTTATGTTTTGGAGACGGTTCATGTGAATCGGAGGTTAAAGACTGGGATTGAAATGCTGCTCGAGAGATTCATGAGTCAAGGCAGTTCAAGAGTTTGTTAGAATACATGGGCGGTTTGACCCTTGTAGTTCCAGCCAGAGTTGCCCAATTTGAACAAGACTAAGACTGCATTAATTTGTCCTTGAGTACTATGTAAATACTATGAATGGGCCTTCTATGTGTTAAACACTTCTAGGTTAATGGGGACATATAGGGAGGTAGTGCAGACGAACGA
>JAQIXW010000351.1:0-33813 GCA_034700685.1 Willowsia buskii
AGTATTCCTTAGTGAGGGTATTACTCATATAAAGTATGAAGGAATTCTGATTCCCCCACCTGGTGAACTTTACTCGTGAGGGTAAAAGGATTGAAGTATTTTGGTCCTTTTATGCATATCACATTTCTCCACCTACCAATTCTAGAGAAGTTCCAAACGCAGGAAATGAGTTCCCCCAGTATTCAGCTGGAAGGCAACCCTGTCGGGAATCACTGTCGACCTTTACGTGGAGGGGACGCCTGACGTTGCGATCTTAGTTCCGGAAATGACTCATTTGAAAAGCCTTCGTCTTCGACTGTTGGGATCTTCTGTGTTACGTTCAGTTGGCTAGGATTCAGTGCAGAGGTTCTTGACCGGAATTCCACTCCTGATGATGGATGTGTTCAAGGCTCAACCAGAGTACTGGGGTCAAATGGAAATTAAATCGGGTCTTGCAAAATTCAAAGGTTTGTATTGATAATAATTCTTATAAATTCTAGTTTTTGCCAGCTTTCCTGAAGCAAATATTTAAATAAATTGTTTCCATTTATTAATTTCAGACCTTGAACAGTTGACGTTGTAAATTGTGAAGAGAAATGAAGTCGAGGAGGAACTCAATCTAGACATGATATTCAACTAGGTTCTTAGGAAAAAAGCGAATTTAAAAGAAATCCGTCTCATGAATGGATAACGTAAGAGTAAGAAAATTCTTAGCTTTGAAAATTATGCTTTTACCTTTCCATTTCAACTTGTTTATTCGTAATTTGCAAACTTATCGGGTCTTTGAAAGGTGTCAACTGCCACGTTAGCTTGGGAAAATCACGTGATTAACTTGCAAATTGATTAATAATTTGCAAACAATTTGGTTTTCAGATGTCAAATGCGACTAGAAAGGAGTGGGAGTAAGTGGTTCACCGCAAATTGGCAATTAACTGAATTTCCTTCTTGTAATTAAACTTTAATTGCAATTGTATTTTTGGCCAGTTCAGTTCATTCATTGTATATCTTCATTCAATTTCATCTCTCTCTTCGTCTACTCAAGTTTTAAGAAAGTTTTAATTTAAAATTTCGAATAAGTGTAATAAATTTTGTGCTATTTACATGAACGGCTGTATGCACTGTATTTTGATTGTAAGACTAACTTAACATTTCGATAATTAAATTGATTTGCAAAATCATTTTTCCTGCTTAAGATTTAGTTATCTTTTGTGAAAATGTGTACATTAAAATTTCAATATATTTGAAAGATATTTTAAAATATTCAGAGAAAGATATTGCATCCAGAAGCATAATTTCGAATGCTCTTTTTTCTGCCAACAAGTTCAAACTGTGGCACTTGGTTATGGCTAAATACGAATCTTTTTTTCATTTTCTTGCAAATTACGATTCTCAAAACAAATCTAGTTAGATCATAACTAGCATAAAATTTATTAAAATCTTTAGTCTTGACGTAAAATCGTCATATGGCAACATCCAGAATTACTTTACCTCATCACAAACGGATGACGTGGGGAGCAACATGAACGGTACCTGCAAAATAAAGACACCCAAGTACAAGTATTGGGAAACATTATAGAGTAACTGAATGTGCACGCAAAACCAAAAGGAAAATGTCAAAAAAAATTTTCCGTTCCTGAATACCCAAGCCAAAAACTCCAACCTTGTCAGAATTAGGTGAAACTGGCAACCATTAAATAACCTATTCTAAGATCACAAATAAGTTAATTTCATGTTAAATGGCATGACGATAGCATGCATCATTTAGTGCACTTTTTAATTAATCATTTTTTAATTCCATTTCTCAACGTCAGGCAAAGTGAAAGACAGGAAATTAAATTTTGCATTCAAGTAGCCAGGTACCGCAGTTCCAGCTTATGAGTAATTGTAATTATGGTAATTGTTCGCAAAATTATCATAAAAATCGGGTATTTCATATGTAGTAAAAACTGTGAATCTACGTGAAACTGTTTCCAAGATGTCATAGCATAAATATGACTTATTTTGAGAAAAAAAATACTTGCATATTTGTCATGTGTAAATGAAATGGTAGTTTAAACTAAATAGAGAAATTGACTAGCGTTTGAAACGAGAGTCAAGATAGTAGGATTTTCACTGGTTTTTAAATTTCTAAAAGTGTTAAAGTTGAAGAATGTGGATTATTATGAATTTGCTAAGAAGTGAAATATAAAAAGAGATTTATTTCTGTTTCTATCAGAAATAGTAATTTAAGCGACGCAAATTAAATTTACATTACACTTTTGCGGTCTCTCTCCAATCTGAGTTCTCTCACCGAACGTGGTTAGCCTATAACTGTTCGTGATATACGTCGACCAATGTCAGTGTGTCAATTCACAAGTGGTGTCGTTGGTATTTACTTTTTAATTCAGCTTAAAATGGAGTACAACAAAATATGATATTTCAAACAGCTTTGTTTCATTTATCTTAACTAAATTGCTCTGGAGAAATTTTATTTACATTATATCAATGCGCAAAAAAATTCAAATCCGAGAAAGAGAAAAGTTTTACCAAAACTAAATCGTTTGGCAAACTGTGAGAATTTCAAAATCGAATACAAAACATGAATTGCAACATAATTTTATTAACAATAAGAAGTGCACAAAGAGCAAAGTGTTTAATCTGCAATGTCATTAGGCTTAAAATCTAAAGTCTAACAGAACCTTTTTTCATCCTTTGCTATAATTCCCCTGTATGGCTGAGTATATGTAATTCCATTCTATCTTCTCGTATCATCCTGAGGCAGAACAAGCACTTGGATTGCCCTAATCAAGTCATGAAATAAAAAATCGCCAATAATTGCTTATGTCGCATCTAAAAGAAATATTATGGACGTGGTTTTAATGTACTTAGCTTACCAAAATGTGTTCGCATATGAGTGCGCAGATTGCTTATCTGAGAAAATCGTTTGCTGCAAATCGAACATTTTTCAGGCTTTTCATTCGTGTGCACACAAAGATGCTGGTCTCGAGAAGATGCATGTCCTAATCTCTTTTTACACAAATGGCATTTGAAAGGTCGCTCACCAGTGTGTGTTCTTCGATGTTCATTTAGAGTTGCTTTGCTGCAGCAACGATTTCCGCAATCTCCACACTTATAATTATCAGAATGGATCGGCTTGTGTGCTCGTAATGTGTCTGCAGTCTTGAATTGTTTGTCACAAACATCACATTTGTAAGTCGTTGCCGGAGTTTCCCGATGTGTCTCTTTGTGGCGCTTCAGATTGCTACCGTTGGTAAACGACGCATGACATTCATCGCACGAATAAGGCCTCTCACCGGTATGAACTCTGGAGTGCCTTGTCAAAGAACTTTTTAGGGAAAAGGTCTTTTCGCAGATTTCACATTTAAATGGTTTGCTTCCTGTGTGCACCAATTTATGTGTTTTAAGATGTCCTGATTACTTAAAAGATTTCTGGGAAATTTGGCAAACGTGTAGTTTGTCCCCTTTGTGTGTTCTTTGGAGAATTGTTAAATTGCCACCAGTAGTGAAAACTTGTTGACAGACATCACACTTGTACGGCCTCTCACCCGTATGACCTCTTGTATGCACATTTAAATGCGCCATTGTTCTTAGGATTCAGATTAGTTTTCAAAATGAACTTTTTGAAAACTAAAATAGTTTGTGCAGCAAAAACGCTTAAAAATCTATTTTATTGGCAAATTTTGGATTAAAAATAACCCTTGATTATTGTGTCGGAACGCAGTTTGTTTATTTTTAAATAAAGCAAAACAACAACTGCCGATTGGTATTCCTGAGCTTTCTGAACAAACACGAACTATTTAAACCCCTTTTTGACTTGGTTAGAATAGTGAAGTCTGACTGTTCTTTAGGTCTCAATGTATTTTATTGAAATATTTGTACCAAGTGTGTACGAATCTGTTAAAAGAGCGAGAGGTACTGCTACAGTACTTATTTCCTTACAGAAATGCTATATATAGCAGTTCTAGGATGAAAATCATATTGGGCTTAAATATAGAGATTGCAAAGCTTGTTCATAAACGTGATACCTTTTCTGACTAGTTTGACGGCAAGTGTTCCAAATCAAAAGCATTGAAATTACAATACGCTATTCTCAGAATTCAAATAAATCCATTTTCGCTTTTAGGTACTTGCTTCAAGATCGCTTTTGTGGTACGATAAGAAATGCGGAGAGAACGGTTAGCCGACTTTAATAGGATTAAAAAAGGCTAGAGAGAGAGAGAGAGATTGTACCGTCGAACCCGATCATTGTCGTACCTAACCCCCTTAATCTTTTCCATTGTTTTTAATAAAACAATGGCACTCCTCAGATTATGAATCTTAAGTCAAAAGGATAAATTTTAAAGAGTCTCAATGACCGACCTTCAGTAAGCTCAAGGGACATCTGTTACCACTTTTGCTGACCTTGTTGTATTTGTTCTATATTATGTTATGTTGCAAAGCAAAAGTTCAATAGATATGAATATCTTCACATTTTCAAGATACGTCTGCCTGCCTACTTCCAATAATGTTTACTGCTTACTTACTCCGCTACTCGTGTCCTCTTATATTTTCGTTTGTAGTATGAAATGCCTATATAGGCTACATAGTGATAATTGATAGTGCGCGTGCGGCTGAATTTTCTAGATTCTTAAAAATAATATGCTCACAAGGATAGAATATTTTAAACTTCTTGCTCTGATTTCAAGTAAATAATATTGTGTGTTTTTATTTAAGAGTGATAACTGTAACTGAATTTTAAAAGCACATGCTAGTTAATACCAAATATTTTTCGACTTTTTATATAACCGTTTTAATTTATGTTTTACGTTTATTGGCGGAATAGGAAATTCATAGCATATCATAGTATTTCATGTATAAAATATTTTGCCATTGGCTCAACACTAACCTGATAGAAACGAATGCATTTGTATCATACTGAATGTTTGAAAACCAGACCACATAATATGCGTTTCTGTTTACATGCAAATTTTAGTTTATGGTCAAATAACGTTGATCTGAAAAACAGACTATTAAAATTCGGCCATTTACTGCTAAACGGCTATACGAAGCACAAAACTGATGGGAAGCAACATAGGTACTTAGGTACCTCACTCTGGTTGGATATTGAGACTCCGAAAATTATGGAGAACCCTTTTGACTTTTAAGCCTAAAATTCTATTATGTTTTAGAACAATGGATAAGATTAGGAAGTATCGGGATACGTCCTGGGTCGGGTATTGGGGGTATACCTCTTTTCATTAAGTAAACAGCAACAAAAATGATATTCATGTGCGAGATACGTGGTCCTTTAAAACTACACCTTTACAGAGGTATGAGGTAGAGATAGTAATACGGGTATCTAAAAATTAAAACGAAATAACTTGGCATTCTGAGGAATGTGCATTTTAATTTCAATGCTTCGGTATTGAAATTTGCCCGTTATCACAAACATGCAGGAAAGTTGCCGTCAGTGTGGTTAGAATATATACGTATCGCATTTATGAGCAAGCTTCACAATTTTTACATTCATACCCGATATCCTATTCATTTCATAACACAGCGTTTTAAAACATTGTTGTAAGGGAAAAGCAATCAGATCCAGGATCTCATTTCTTAACTGACTTACACCTACACTCTCGATACAACTGTTTCAATAAAAAACATTCCAACTTAAGTAACATTCAGACTTCACTATTCTAACGGAGTCAAAAATATTGCTAAATTGTACGTGTTTGTTCTAAAAACTCAGGAATAGGTTTAAATCTTTTTTTGTTTTTCCTAAAAATGCACAAACTGCGTTACGACACAAGCATCATTTTTATTGCAAAACTGTGCTATCAAAATACCTGCTTATAAGTTTTTGTGGCACTCATTTAATTTTCAAAGGTTCACTTTGAAATCTAATCCTCAACCAAGGAACAATGGCACCTAAAGTGTGCAACATTTGTGATAAAGTATTTTCAACCAAATATGGTTTAAATGTGCACACACGAGTTCATACGGGAGAGAGGCCGTACAAGTGTGAAGTTTGTAAAAAGGGCTTCAAAGATAGTAGCGCGCTAAGAGTTCACAAAAGAACACACACGGGGGACAAACCGCACGTTTGCCAAACATGCGAGAAATCTTTCAGCCAATTGGGAGACCTTCAAAGACATCAATTGGTGCACACAGGAAGCAAACCATTTAAATGCGAAATCTGCGAAAAGACCTTTTCCCAAAAAGGTTCTTTGACAGGGCACTCCAGAGTTCATACTGGTGAAAGGCCTTATTCCTGCGATGTATGTCATGCGTCGTATGCATACGGAGGGTATCTAAAACGCCACAAGGAAACACATCGGGAAACCCCGGAAACGCTTTACAAATGTGATGTTTGTGACAAACTATTCAAGACTGCTCAGTACCTAAGAGTGCACAAGTCGCTCCATTCTGATAATTATAGGTGTGATGAGTGTGGGCATCGATGCACCAGTGAGTACGATCTCAAAAAGCATCAAAGAGCACACACTGGTGAATGACCTTTCAAGTGTCATTTGTGTAAAAAGAGATTTAGCCATGCATCTAACCGAGACCTACATCTTCGAGTACACACGATGGAAAAGCCTGAAAAATGTTTGATTTGCAACAAACGGTTTTCTTTCATGAGCAATCTGCGCTCTCATATGCGAACACATAATTTTGGTTAGCTAAGTACAAAAAACTACGTCCGTAATATTTCTTGCATTGCACCAATAAGCATAAAATGTTTGATTTCATGATTTGATCAGGACAATCCGAATGTTTGTTCTGCCTTAAGACGATGAGAGAGGATAGAATGGAATCTCATTTGCGCAGCCACACAGGAGAAATATAGCAGAAAAAGTCCTGCTCGACCAGAGTTTTTAGCATGATGATGTTGCGGGTTGAGTCCATATTTCTAGCTTTTTTGTGCACTTTACACTAATTGATTAATTTATTAGTTTTCTTTAAATGTGCATTTTATGTTTTGAATTCGGTTTTCTGTTTTGAGTTACAGACGAAATAGTTTCACTAAAGGTTGTCAGTTCCCTGTATTTTTTGTTGATTTTGGGTATTGATGTTCTGTAAATAAAGTATCCTCAAAACTTTTTAGCTAAGATGAATAAAACAATGCGGTGCTGTTTTAAAAATTATAATTTTATGTATTCCATTTTGGAGCTAACCAAAAAGAGTGTATTTAACGACAGTGCTTGTAAATTAACGCAGTGGTATTTATCAACGACTATCACGAGAATATTATTTATTAGGAGATTAGGACTAATCATGTTCGACGAGAGAACTCATATTCTGGCCATCCCATGTGTAAACTGTAAATCAGAAAAATTTGAATTCGAAAATTAATTATCTAGATAGGTTTTTAAGGATTTTGCTAATTTCTATTATTTAATTAAGTTACAAATTTTTGTTCGTTTTGGCCCCTTTTTGACGAGAATGGTTATGGTTGGGAAATCTGGTCATAATAGTGAAACGCTTGTAACTTATTTGAATAATTATAGATTGTAAAATACTTAAAATTATATCTAGAGAGTTTTATTGCGAATCTTTTGTGCCAACTTTGAGGTTAATACGTGAAAGAATGTGGACGCTGCAGCTCACACGGTGATAGTCACTTCTCCTCTTTGACCCATTCCGATTAGAAATACATTGAGTTTTGAATTTCACAAAAAATCGAATATTAGATTTTCAACTATTTTCTTTCTGATGAGCATACAAAAAATTACATTTTCGAATTCAACTTTTTCTGATTTACAGGTTACTGATGCGATAGCTCATTGGAGATAAAGCATAAAAGCGTAATTTGTGTCAAGAGCATTTCAAATCATATTAGTGCATTAACTGTTCACAAACATGGTACGCATTGTAAGGCAAGAACTGTTTGCGTCGAATTTTTTATGTTTTTGAAATTTGTAATGACATGTGAATGCTACGATATTCAATTTTTTCGATTTTTAATATACACAGCAACAGCAGCAAATATAGTTTGGGAACATACCAGGTGTCACATGTAATTCAACCAACCGATTCAGGTCGACACTCTCATCTTTGGATTGAAATATCACTGGCGTTCTACAGTTGTTCCATTTATTCTGTTGAAGTTATTTTCCAACTAAACGTGAGAGAGGAAACCTGATTCCGTTGGTGAAAAGCCTGCGCACATGGTAGGATCCCAAACAATATTTGTTGCTGTAGCCCCAGATAAGCCCATTCGGGGTTAACATCAGCACAATTAGATTTTCAGTAAAAAGCTCTATCTGATGTGATATTTTTCATTTTGATTAGCCCGTGTTATCGCCCGTGGCATATCTTTGTCACATGTTTATCAAACAGTCATTAATATTTTCTTGCATAATTTGTTAGAAATGCTTATCTACAAATTAAAAGGGAAACGCAATTATGAAAATGTTAGAAAGTCTCAGAAATATTAGTAGCGGTGCTGTACATTTACCATTTTTGCATTATATGCATGAAGATTATCTTTCAAAATTGCTAATGAACAACTTAAAAATTTTTAACGGATATCATACTTCCATGTTTTATGACCATAAGACCATCATATTCACTCGAAGTATTTTTCCAAAATGGAAGAGTTCTCGGAAAAACCTTGATGGGAATACCTTCTGTTGTAAATCCAGATTTTTTAATGGCTCGGCATAATTCCCATTTTGATGAAGGCAAGAAACCACATAATTCCACCACCACCACTGTCCATAATTACTAAATAGTTGTCGTGTTCATAGGAATTCCTGCGTGTGTGTACAATTGTGTGTAAGATTAGCCGCTCTCCGTTCACAATAATAAAAAGTGGCAGTAAATAAAACAGGCAGTCAGTAGTCGGACAAGCAACCAACAAGTGCTCTAATCTTGTACTCTGATTCAGAACAATTATTTTTCTTGATTGCTGTTGTAGCTTCTGAGCATTTAACTATAAATTAATTTAAAAGTCTGAGCATTTTGCTGAGAAGTTTTTGGAAAGTTGTGATATATATTCCGAGAATGACTTTGAGCTGAAGAAAGAAGAGAGGTCAGGTCAAGTCGGATTTTCCAATGGACGATCTCAATGAGTTCCACAGTGCGATAAACAAAGTGTTCAGTAACGACATGGTAACCAAAAATTACAGTCACAATGTGTGCTAGTTAACCGACCACAGGGATTATTCTCATTAATTGTAAAATAATTATTTTTTGTTTCTTTCAGTTAAGAGAGATCATTCTCGACATGGTTCTTGGTGACCCCAAGGAAAATGGCGGATTTGACATCAGCGCCATCTGTCCTCTCCTTCTTGTTTTTTGGCTCCGGAGTGTCACTAAAGCACTGAAGAAGAGGAACATTCCACTGTTCAGCGTCAACCTGACAAGCTCCAGTGATTAGTTGGAGGAATTTGTAGGAACTGTTCCAGCTTCCTCTCGGATTCACTCTCCTGTCCCCCCTTTTTCGATGAGGATTGAAGGCGAATTTTTTAGTATTGAACACACCCAGAACTGACTCCCACTCCGATTCATTCGAAGTGGCTCAAGTCTTTTCGAACTAAAAATTACTGAGCCGGAATTTGGTCATTTTGTCATCCCGCATTTCACAGATCGGCTTAGCCTCCCACTTTTGAGGAAGTTTGAAGCAAGGGCAATGGGAGATGCCAATCGAAGAGGTGGCCACTAGAATTTAAAAATTTCTTAGTTTCTTCCACTTCATTTTGAGCTCTGTTGGTTCTCTTGAGACCCTCTCAATTAACGCCACATTCCCAAATTTCCAGAGATCATTCAAATTGGACCGCCTTCCTCCTTCACTCCAGCAATTAGTGATTGGCTACCCAGCCCAACCGGAGGAGCTACTGGGACTGCTGGAAAGTCGACTCCCAAATCTTGTCGCTCTGGAGTTCACTGATCCCAACTTGCTCTCTAAGGAACTCCTATCTTGGAACTCAGATCTTGGACCACTTCAGAAAGACGTTGGAAACGCTGAGGATCAAAGGTATGAAGTGGTTTGGTTTTTTTATTGACATTACATTTTTGGAGCTGCCAATGATGGAGAAGCTCAAAACACTGGAAATGAGTTCCACAAGTGTTCAGTCGGAAGGAGAGCTGTCATCCCGGGAAAATTTTCTCCCAAAATTGAGGAATTTGCAGCTGACAAATCTCTCCTCCCAAATGCTCCAGAAGTGGACAGCAGATTCCAAGTATTGCGGTGTGGAGGAGCTTCGGATTGGTTTGGTGGATGAGATCTTCAGATTGCATCCGGATCCGTTCATGTTTCAAGAGAAAATGGATTTGGAGACTATGCTGATGATTTAGAGGGTGGTTCCCAAACTTGAAGGGAATGACTGTCGACGTTTCTGTGGAGAGGACGCCTGACGTGTCGTCTCTCTTTCCTGAAATGACTCATTTGAAAAGCCTTCGTCTTCGACTGCTGGGATCTTCTCCGTTCAGTTCAGGTGGTAAGGATTCAGTGCAGAGGTTGTTGACCGGCATTCCACTCCAAATGAAAGATGTGTTCAAGGCGCATCCAGAGTACTGGGGTCAAATGGAAATGAAATCGGGTCTTGCAAAATTTAAAGGTTTGTACTGATAAGCATTAAAAATTCTTGATTTTTGGTGGCGTTCCCGAAGTAAATATTTGAATAGATTATTTTTAATAATTTATTTCAAAATTTGAACAGTTGACGTTGGAAATTGGGAGGAGATATGAAGACGAGGAGGTGCTCAATCTTGACCTTGCATTCAACCTCGATTATATGAAAATGCAGAATTTAAAAGATGTGTGACTCATGAATGGATTAAGAATTGGAAAACTACTAGCTTGAGAAAATTGTGTTTAACCTTTAAAAAGTTTAATAATTTGCCCACTTATTTGGATTTTAAAGGTGTCAACTGCCGATTAGAAAGGAGTTGGAGGAAGTGTTTCTCCGCAAATTGTCAATCAACTAGATTTGCTTCCTGTCGTTAAATTTGAATTGTATTTTTGTGGGTTCATAAATTTCATTGTCTTTCATAATTGAACTTGATCTCTGTAATCGTCTTCTCGATTTTTCTGAAATTTTTAATTTAAAATCAAGAATGAATGTAATTTTTGTCCTATTTACAGAACGGCTGTATGCATTTGCTACTTTTATTGTAAGACTACACGAACATTTATACAATTCGATTGATTCACAAAAACATTTTTCTTGCCAAATACTTAAGTGATTTTTTTAAACAACATGTGCAATAAAATTTCAACATATTTGAATGGTATTTAACGTTCAGGGGAAGACGTTGTATCCCCATAAAAAATATCAAGTGCTCATTATTCTACTAACAAATTCAAACGGTAACTGAGGTGATATCCTTGCTCAATATCTTATTATGGCACTGACTGGTGGCTGAATACAAATTCATTTTCTTAAGAAATGCTATTTTCCAAACAAGTCAATTAAAATTAAAACTGTCATAAAGCTTTAGTCTGGACGTGACATCGTAATATGCTAACATCCTGAACTATTTTAGTTTGCAGAAGGATGGAGGTGACGTGGGGAACAATGCATATTGAAAAACATTAGAAAAGAATTGAATTTGTGCACATAAACTAATCATAAATTTGTGAATGTTAAATAGCATAACGATAGCATAAATCAGTAAGCGCAATTTTTAATTAATCATTTCTTAATTCAATTGTTCAACATTAGGCAAAGTGAAAGTGAAAGAGTTTAATATTTGTATTCAAGCAGCCAGTTCGTGTTGTTCCAGCTTAAGAGTAACTGTTGTTACGGTATTTGCTCGCAAAATTATCATTAAAAGGGGGCGTTTCATAAATATTACCTGTGAATCATCTTGAAAGAGTTTGTAAGATGTGATAGCATAATTGTTTGATGCTTATTTTGAGACAATAAAATGCTTGAACATTTGCCTTGCGTAAACGAAATCATAGTAAAAACTAAACGGAGATATTTACTAGCGATTTGAAGAGAGTCAAAATAGTGGGATTCGGCATTGACTTTGAGATTTCTCAAACTTAAAGAATATGGATTATTATGAATTGGATAAGAAGTGAAATTAAAAAGGAAATACAATTCTGGTTCTACTGGGGGAAGTAAGTTAAATAACGGAAATTTACATTTCAGTTTTATGGTCTCGCTTTAATATAAGTTCTCTTGCCGAATATGATTAGTCGTAATCGTGAATAATTCTTCGTGATAATTGTTGATCAATACCACTACGTTAATTCACAAGCAGTGTCGTTGTTATGCACTTTCTTAGTTAGCTTCTAAATGGAATACAAAAAATTATCATATTTCAAACAGCATTGCATTGTTTTGTTTATCTTAACTAAATAGTTTTGAGGAAATTTTATTTACAAAACATCTATTTCAAATACGACAAACAGAAAACTTTTACCGAAACTAGTTCGTATGATAAACTGTGATAATTTGAAAATCAAATTCAAAACCTGAAATTCAAGTTTAAAGAAAAACTGGAAGATTTATCAACATAGTATGAAGTGCACATAAAAAGCAAAAGTGAACGGTTCAATGGACACTATCATCAGGCTTAAAATGCAGGTCCACCAGGACTTATTTTGCTATAACTCTCCTGTGTGGCTGCGCAAATGGGATTCCACTCCATCTTCTCTTATCATCTTGAGGCAGAACAAGCACTCGGATTGCCCTGATCAAATCATGAAATTATAATTAGTAAACTTTTTGTTGCACCACAGAATAAATATTACGGACATAGTTTTTATGTACTCAGCGTACCAAGATGTGTTCGCATATGAGTGCGCAGAGTGTCCATGCGAGAAAACCGTTTGTTGCAAATCGAACACTTTTCAGGCTTTTCCATAGTGTGCACTCGAAGATGTTCGTCTCGAGAAGATCCTTGAGTAAATGTCTTTTTACACAAATGGCATTTGAAAGGTCGTTCACCGGTGTGAGTTCTTTGATGTTTTTTGAGATCGGCCATACTGCTGCACCGTTTCCCACATTCTTCACATTTATGTCGATCGGAATGAATCAGGTTGTGCACTCGTAGGTACTGAACAATCTTGAATTGTTTGTCACAAACATCGCATTTGTGAAGCGTTGCCGGAGTTTCCCGATGTGTCTCTTTGTGGCGTTTTAGATTGCTACCATCCTTAAACGACTTATGACATACATCGCATGAATAAGGCCTCTCACCAGTATGAACTCTGGAGTGCTTAGTCAAAGAAGCCATTTCGGAAAAGGTCTTCTCGCAGATTTCACATTTAAATAATTTGCTTCCTGTGTGCACCAATTGATGTCTTTGAAGACTCCCTGAATGGCTGAAGAATTTCTGGCAAATTTGGCAAACGTATGGTTTTCCCCCTGTGTGTGTTCGTTTGTGAAGTGTTAAATTGCCACCAGTTGTAAAACCCTGTTGACAGACTTCACACTTGAACGGCCTCTCTCCCGTATGAACTCGGATGTGATCATTTAAATGACCCTTGTGTGAAAAGATTTTATCACAAATGTTGCACACATGTCGTTTGGGTGCCATCGTTCTAAGGACTCAGATTAGTTTTCAAAATGAACTTTTGAAAACTACTCAAACTACTCCTGAGGTTATAAGTAAATTGCGAATAATTTAGTAAACTTCTTGATCGCGTTGGAATAGCAAAGTCCGACTCTTCTTCAAGTTGCAATGTATTTTATTGTAGTATTTGTATCGAGTGTATGTGCTTGAGTCCTTTAAAAGTAGTGGTGTACTGCTGAGTTAACCTGGATAGGATTGTTTTTCGCTTACAACAATGTTATAAGAATCAGTGCTATCATGAAATGATTTTATGTATGTAAAAATGTGAAGATTGTGAAGCCTGTTCATAAATGCTGTACCTATTCTGACCACTCTGACTGCAACTTGTATGCATGTTAACGTACGAACATGCTACTTTCGAATCAACAGCTTTGAGCTTTAAATAGGCATTACTCAGAATGCCAACTAATTTCATGGTAATTTTTAGCTACTTGTTTTAGTATGTTTACCGCATACCTTTCTGAAAGTGTAAATTTTCTAGGACTATTTATCCCTCACACGAATATCAGTTTTCAACCTATTTTTGTAAGTGAGCGGGTTTCTGGATAGTGGACCTTCGCAGTTCGACAAAGAAAAGTAACTCAAGCTGTCAACTATATGAATTCCGTATTCGCCCTGCATATTTTAGTATCCTGCAACATTTAAAATTTGATGAAGACAAGAAACCATGCTGTCCATAAGAACTAAATATTCTTGAGTGCATTTATTTTGTTCATGGGAATTCCTGTATGCATACACTTTTTTAAGATCAGCCGTTGTTCCTTCACAATAATAAACAATGGCAGTAAATAAAACAGATTCACTCACTCAGACGAACTCACTGAATTCTAACGTGTGACAAACGAGGTGTGTTCAGCAACATGGTAATAAAAAAGAACAGGTAGTGAACTGCTGGTAGTTAACTGACGTCTCACAAACAATTAGTGAGTGGCTATCCAGCCCAACCAGGGTGCCTCCAAGGACTGATGATAAGAGGATTCCCAAATCTTGTCGCCCTGGATCTCACTGTGGCCAACTTGCTTTCCAAGGAACTCCTCGTTCACATCTTGGACCACTTCAGAAAGACACTGGAGACGTTGGTAATAAAGGGATTGAAGTATTGTCGTCCGTTCATCCACGTCACATTTCTCCAGTTGCCTGTCATGGGGTAGCTCAAAACGCTAGAAATGAGTTCCGTAAGTGTTCAGCTGAAAAGGGAGCTCTCATTTTTTAAAAATTGTCTCCCGAAATTGAGGAATTTGCAGCTTACAAATCACTCCTTCCAAATGCTCCGGAAGTGGACAGCCAGCTCCCAATATTGCCGTGTGGAGATGCTTCGCGTTGGCTTGGTGAATGAGATCTTCAGGTCGCATCCGGATCCGTTCATGTTCCAAGGGGAAATGGATCTGGAGACTATGCGGATGATTCAGAGGTGTTTCCCGAACTTGAAGGGAATTGCTGCAGAAGCGTCTGTGAGGACTGAAAAAGATGCCTAACGTGGCGCCTCTATTTCCGGAATTAACTCATTCGAAAGGCCTTTGTCTTCGACTGCTGGGATTTTCTGCGTTCAGCTCAGTTGGCCAGGATGCAGTGCAGAGGATCTTGACCGGCATTCCACTCCGGATGATGGATGAGTTCAAGGCTCATGTGCAGCACTGGGCTCATATGGAAATTAAATCGGGTTTTGCAAAAAGTTTTGCATTTAGTTTTCTCAAAATATTTATTTTCTGACGGCTTTGTCAAACGACATGTTTAAATAAATTGTTACCATTTTTTTCTTTCAGAGCTTGAACAGTTGACGTTGGGAATTGTGAGGAGAAATGAGGACGACGAGGAGCTCAATCTTGACCTGACATTCAGCCTGGTTCTTATGAAAAAAAGATATTCGTCTTATGAATGGATTGAGGGTAAGAAAATTCTTAGCTTGAGAAAATCATTAGATTAACTTTCAATTTCAACTAGTTTTTTCGTAATTTGCAAACTTATTTGGTTTTTTAAAGATATCAACTGCCACCAGTGAGGCGTGGGAGGAAGTGCTTCACCGCAAATTGTCAATCAACTGAATTTAATGCCAATTTTAAATTTCATTATTTGTATAGTGCAATCCGAGTGTTTGTTCTGCCTAAAGATGATAAGAGAAGATAGAAGGGAATCACATTTGCGTAGCCACACTGGAGAAATGTAGCAAAAGAAGTCATGCCAGACTTGCATCTTAGCAAGGTGATATTGCAGATTGAACACTTCACTTTAGCTTTTATGTGCACTCACTTTGTTGATAAATCCTGCAGTTTTTCTTTAAACTTGCATTTCATGCTTTGTATTCGGTTAAAAATTATCACAGTTTAAAAAACGAATTAGGTATCAATAACAGTTTTCTGTTTTTAAATTTGAATGGTTTTTGAAATTGATGTTTGTAAATAAAATGTTATCAAAACAGTTTAGTTAAGGTAAATAAAAAACTTCATCGTATCATCTGCAGGGTCTCTGGAGATACTCTCAATTAACGTCTCATTGTCAAGTTATCTGAGACCATTCAATTCATTTCGTATAAACTCAATTTTTATGAAAAGAAGAAGAATTTTTAAGAAAAATTCTAATACATTTTGTACTATTTATTTTAATGGCTGTATGCATTGCCATTTTGTTTGTAAGTAAGACTAAATTAACATATTTATAATTAAATTGATTAAATTTTTTTTATGTTTTGTGTGAAAATGTACATATAAATTTCAATATTCTTTGAAACACATTTAAAAATATTCTGAAGAAGATATTTCCTCCCTTGCAAAATTTAAGGCATCCAATACTTCATCACCATTAAATTGTGCACTCATTACCATTATTTAGGGAGTATATGTTCATGTCTCCAAAAATAGCGAAATGGTAATGATTCCATTGCTCTAAATCTATGGATTAAAAAATGAGAAGCAGAACTGGACAGACTATGCAAGTGCAAACATGCACACAATGCTAGTTTTTCGATGAACACAAATTCGTTTTTTATTCTCCTACAAAATGCAACTCTCAAAACAACTCTTTTAAGATCAAAACTGGCATAAAATTTATATTAGGCATTAGTCTTTGCGTGACATCATAATATCGTAGCATCCAGAATTATTTTACTTCACAGAATGATGGACGTGACGTCTGGAAAACATCAAAAAATCATTGGATGCGAACACATAAAGGGAAGAAAAATGTGTTAAGAAATTGTGTTATTATGGTTTCCGTTCCTAAAAAGCCAAGCAAAAAGCTCCAACTATGTCAAAAATACGTGAAAACGACAACCTTTAAAAAACGTAATATAAGATAGCGAATAAGTTCTTTCCATGTTAAATAGCATAACAATAGCACACATAATTAAATGTAATTTTTACTCAATCATTTCTTCATTCAATTTCTCCACATAAGGCAAAGTGAAAGTCAAGAAATTAAATTTTGCATTCAAGTAACCAGGTACTGTGGTTCCAGCTTAAGAGTAATTAGTGTGTTGGTGAATGCTCGCAAAACTATCGTAAAAATTGGGCGTCTCGTACAAATTACATGTGAATCTATTTGAAACTGTTTGTAAGATGTTGTAACATAAATATGACTTATTTTTAAACAATTAATTACTTGGATATTTGCCTTGTGTAGACAAAATGATAGGTAACCCTAAATCGAGAAATTTACCACCGTTTTGAAACTAGAGCCAAAAAAAGTAGATTTCAGCATGGACTTCGAAATTTCACAAATTTCAAAGTTGATGAATGAAGATTATTATGAATCGGTCAGGAAGTGAAGTATAAAAAGATATATTTCCGTTTCTACCAGGGATAGTAAGTTAAGTGACGGAATTTAAATTTGCACCACACTTTTATCTCTGTGGAATATGAGTTGTCTCGTTAAACCTAATTATTCTTAATCGTAAATAATTTCTGGTGATAGTCGCTGATAAGTACCACTGCGTAAAATTTACAGTCGGTGTCAATTTTAATTTAGCTTCAAAACGGTGTATAAAAAATTATCTTCTTTCAATGAGCATTACATTGTTTTATTTATCTTAACTAAATTCTTTTGAGAACATTTTATTTACAAACATCAATGCCCAAAACATTTCAAATACGAAAAACAGAAATTTTTTACCGAAACTAATTCGTTTGGTAAACTGTGATAACTCCAAAACCAAATACACAAACATAATATATAAGCTTAAAGAAAAACTGAAAGATTTATAAACATTGTGCGAAAAGCACAAAAAACCTAAAGTGAAGTGTTCAATCTGCAGCGCCATGCTAAAAATAGAAATACAGCATGACATCTTTTGCTATATTTCTCCGGTGTGGCTGCGCAAATGGGATTCCATTCTATCTTCTCTTATCAACTTGAGGCAGAACAAACACTCGGATTGACCTAATGAGATCACGAAATTAAAAATTGGCATACCTAAAAAGAAATATGACGGGCGTAGTTTTTATGTACTTAGCTTACCAAAATGTGTTCGCATATGCTTGCGCAGATGGCTTGTCTGAGAAAACCTTTTTTTGCAAATCCAACATTTTTCAGGCTTTTCCCCTGTTTGCACTCGAAGATGCACGTCTTGGTTAGATGCATGTGTAAATCTCTTTTTGCACAGTTGGCATTTGAAATGTCGTTCGCCAGTGTGTGCTCTTCGATGAGCTTTGAGATCGTAAGAACTGCCGTAGCAATGCCCACACTTTCCACACTTATATTTATCAGAATGGTACGACTTGTGCGCTCGTAGGTAACGAGCTGTCTTGAATTGTTGGTCGCAAACATCGCATTTGTATGTCGTTTCCGGAGTTTCCCGATGTGTTTCTTTGTGGCATTTTAGAACGCTACCGTCTGCAAACGACGCATGACACACATCGCAAGAATAAGGCCTCTCACCAGTATGAACTCTGAAGTGCACTGTCAAAGACGCTTTTTCTGAAAAGGTCTTGTCGCAGATTCCACATTTAAATTATTTGCTTCCTGTGTGCACCGCTTGATGTCTTTGAAGATGTCCAGATTGGCTGAAAGATTTCTGGCAGGTTTGGCAAACGTATGGTTTGTCCCCTGTGTGTGTCCTTTTGTGAAGTGCTAAATTGCCACTAATTGCAAAGGCCGTTTGACAGACTTCACATTTGTACGGCCTCTCTCCCGTATGGCTACGTATGTGCACATTTAGGCCATGCTTGGTTGAAAACGCTTTATCACAAATGTTGCACAGGTGTTGTTTGGGTGGCATCGTTCTTAGCTTCCAGATTAGTTTAAAAAATGAACTTCTGGAATAAACATGATCAAAGCCAAAAAACGCTAAAACAGCTATTTTTATAGTACGGTTATGCAATGTAGTTGACGCTTGATTATCGTGTCGTAACGCAGTTTGTTTATTTTAGAATAAAGTGAAAAAAATTGCCTATTTATATTCCTGAGTTTTCAACAAGCACGTACAATAATTTACTTTTTGACTTCGTTTGAATTATAAAGTCTGACTGTTCCTTATTTCCAATGTATTTTATTACAATGTTGGTATCGAGTGTGTGCATGAATTTTAAAAAAGCGTGAGGTCCTGCTGCAGCAGCAAGGATAAGATTGTTATTCACAAACCATGATGCTATGAAAGCAAAATGAAAATGATATTGGGAATAAATGCAAAGATTGTGAAGCTTGTACAAAAATGCAGTACCTATTCTGACTTCTTTTACGGCAACTTGTCTGCATGTTAGTAATCAAACGTGCGTCTTCGAAATAAAAACATTGAATTTAGAATACGCATTTCTGAGAATGCCAAACAACTCCACTTTAACTTTTAGTTACTTGCTTTAAGATCTGTACTGTATACTCTACTTAAAGTGTAATTTTCCCAGATCTGGCTCACATATATTTTATTTCAAGCTATATAAGCTATCAGGTTTTTAGATTATGGACCCTGACAACTTGATAAAAAAGTCTCCGGTTATCACAAATATAATTCCTGAATGAAACGAACCACGTGCATTCTGAATATCCTACAACCTTTCAAATTCCACGCTATTCGTGTCAACAAAAATTTGTTTAAAGAGTTGAACACGTTGCGTCGAAGCCAAGCGAGCCAAAATCATGGGATTTAGCATTAGATTTTTACATGGCTCTAAAATATAAGATTTAGCACTGTATTTTTACCTGGGATTTCTACATTGGAAAGTATCTTAAGCTAAAGCATTAAAGATTAATATAGGCGAAAGCCGGCAAATGTCGCTTTGGTAATATTTTAAGCTGGCAAAGTGCTTACTGGCAAAAATCTCTACCGGTAAATGTCGGTAGGCAATTGTCGCGCGGAAAAGTCATGGTAAACTGGCAAACGTCATGGAGCCATTATGAAACGTGTCAATTTGGACTAAAATTAAAACGGTTTTACACCTCAACGGACATTTTTAGCTAATAAAAACTATGTGATCTATTTCAACAAGGAATAACTCAAAAGCAAATAAATTTCAATTATAAATATTTAATTTCTCCTAGTTTTGACATCTTTCTGATCACAATGAGCAAATAAGACTTTCTACAGCAATTCAGAATCTCTACCTCACTGGAAAATTTTTGCGAAGCATTCATGTAAATATTACTTTTCATTTTATTTACATTAGTTAAATGGGAACAAATTAAAATTTTATTATTTTATTTTATAGATGAATCCCAGTCGAAAAATTTTAAGCGTGCATCACTGCATAGTACTATTTATAATTGTTAGTTACTCATGAATCAAATAAATACAACAAAAATTTACATCAGAAATAAAACAGCATTAATATCACTGAGAAAAATGTCGTCGTTAAATTGATATGTATACTTCTGAGTGGAATTGGGATAGATTTTACTGCATTTGCCACAACATGTTTCGCAGTTTTATTATTTCACTGGCAATTTTGTGCCATGTGCCAACAAGATCTTCATTTATTTCGTTGTGACATTAATACTAGAAAAATCTAACTGGTGGGCAGTGAGAGGCGGCATGCGAGTAGACAAACTTCAAATAAGAACGGTTTTACTTGATAACAACACCGACCTTAAGTATAAAATACATCTTTCTTCAAAATTTGCGTTATCACTTCGTTGAAAACTGGCAGCTACCACTAGAATACGGAATAAATTTGAGAACCAAGGTTATATTCTCATTTAAATTTGAACTATAAAAAACGCTCTATTTTTTAACATGATATCATTCACGGAAGTATTCTACTACTCCTTCTTTGTGTCACTAAAGTCATAAAAAACAACCCGAACAAAATGAACAAAGCAGAATATTCGGGTTACACATACTGTCTGTGTAAAATTAAATGTTGTGACTCGGCAAAACTCTGGTAGGGAATAGGTTCAAAGGAAAATTCAAACAGGCATTGAATATTTTGAGGGCATCTAGCAACAGCAAGCAAATCCAACACAGGTTAGGTGAAGACCTAAGCTAGACCTTTTACAGAAAAGGCAAAGGAGAAGAATTACACTTTAAAAAGGGCATACGGTAGAGATATTAAAGCAAGTCCATAAAAATTGGAACGAAATATCATTATGAGAAATGTGTATTCTAAATTCAATGTATTTGATCTGGAATTCATACGTTGTTTCTAACATCCAAACAAGTTGCGGTCAATGTAGTGAAAATAGAAGTTGCATTTATGAACAATACTGGCATTGTTTGCATTCATATCCGAAGGGTTTTCATCCTATCACTTCTTTTTATAGCTTTGTGGTAAAAGAACCACAATCCAATCTGCTGTAGAAACTGCTTCAGTACGTTTCAATTTTTCAGGCACACATACTCGATGCTAATATTAAATAAAATATATTCCAACCAGAAGTACATTTAGACTTCACATTTCTAAAGCAATCAAAAAGTTTGGTAATTAGTATGCGTTTGTTCTATAAGTTCAGGAATATATTTCGTACTTTTTCCGCTTCTCTTAAAAGTAAAAAGGGGCGTCACGACGCAATAATTAATCGTCACTTTTATTTTGACAACCGTGCTATCCAAGTATCTGATATCTTTTTTTGCGTTCTTTATTTTAATTCTAAATAGTTCATTTTGTAATCTGAATGCTAAGAACGATGGCACCCATTCGACTTGTGTGCTATATTTGTGACAAACTTTTTTCCACCATAGATGGCTTAAATAGGCACACACGAGTTCATACGAGTGAAAGGCCGTACAAATGTGGTATCTGTCAAAAGGGCTTCACAACTGCTGGTAGTTTAACACTTCACAAAAGAACACACACAGGGGACAAACCATACGTTTGCCAAACCTGCCAGAAATCTTTCAGCCAATCTGGACATCTTCAAAGACATCAGTTGGTGCACACTGGAAGCAAACCATTTAAATGTGAAATCTGCAAGAAGACCTTTTCCCAAAAGGATCATTTGACAGTGCACTCCAGAGTTCATACTGGTGAGAGGCCTTATTCCTGCGATGAATGTCATGCGTCGTTTAGAGACTGTAGCAATCTGAAGCGCCACAAAGAAACGCATTCCGGGGAAACGCTTCACAAATGCGATGTTTGTGAGAAACAATTTAAGACTGCTAATTACCTGCGATTGCACAAGCCGATCCATTCTGATCGATATAAATGTGGAACGTGTGGGCATCGCTGTAGCAGTAAGAACAACCTCAACAGACATCGAAGAACACACACTGGCGAACGACCTTTCAAATGCCAATTGTGTAAAAAGAGATTTACTCAAGCATCTACCCGAGCCGTGCATCTTCGAGTACATACGACGGAAAAGCCTGAAAAATGTTCGATTTGCAACAAACGGTTTTCTCGCATGAGCACCCTGCGCACTCATATGCGAACACATTTTGGTAAGCTAAGTACAAAAAAACTACGTTCGTAGTATTTCGCTTTGGTGCATGAAAAAAAATGTTTTCTTCATTTCATTAGGGAAGTCCGAGTGTTTGTTCTGCCGTAAGATGATAAGAGAAGATAGAATGGAATCACATATGCTCAGCCACACAGGAGAAATATAGCAAACGAAGAAAACAAGTCCTGGAAGACCAGCAATGCAATCATGATGGTATTGTAGATCGTGCAAGTCACTTTAGCTTTTCGGTGCACTTCGCGCATTATTTCGATTAATCCTCCTGCTTGTCTTTAAACTTGAATTTCATGTTTTGCATTCGATTTGAAATTATCATGGTTAACCAAACAAATTACTTCTTGGTAAAAGTTTTATGTTTTTCGTATTTCAATGATTTTGCGTGGTGATGTTTTGTAAATAAAATGTTCTCAAAATAATTTAATTAAGATAAATAAAACAATGCAATGCTGTTTGAAAAAAGTTATGTGTACTCCAGAATTAAGCTAAATTTAAAGTGTGCATATCTACGAAACCGCTTGTGAATTAATGTATTGGTATTTCACAACGATTATCACAAGAAATAATTCGCGATTATATCTAACTATGTTCGACGAGAGAGCTCATAATGGAGGGAGACCTTACATTTGTAATGTAATTTTAATTTCATACCCTAAACACGCTTAACTTACTACCCCTGGTAGAAACAGAGTTATAGCTTATTTTATATTTCAATTGTAAATCAAATCATTATAATCCACATTCTGCAAATTTGACATTTTGAGAAATTTTAAAAATATTGTCAGCTTATTGATTAGTTTACAAGTGAACGTACCTTGTGGGTGCATCCAAAACTTTAAAAAATGCACTGCGAGATAGGGTTCTTGATGGAGAATCTGAACCTCGGTTTACTTGTCATTAAAACAACACAGCTGGCTTCTCTTTGCCTTCAAGCACATTCATAAACAATTCATATTTTCAGTTGGATTCTGCTGATTACTCGAGCAATTAGTGAAATGGATCGTTATCAAATGAGGAAGGGAAGGAGAGATAATTATATTTATTAGCAAGACATTTGTTTGTAAGAAGATCTTCCAAAAAGTAGTGAGGGTTTTCACCAGTGAATAAAAACGTCAGGGATTTCTGGATCGAGGGAATTGTGAAAGTGTCTTCCAGCAGCAGAAAAAGGCGAGGTCAGGTCTGGTTAGTCGGGTTCCTCATTTGAGCACCTCACCGAATTGCCCAGTGTCACCCACCAAGTGTTCAGTAACGACATGGTAATCAAGACAAGTGACAGACCTTCTACATAATTGTAATTGATATCAGGTTTCTCAACAATTGAAGCAATTAATTTATGTATTTACTTTCTTGCTGATACAAGAGTACATTCTCAATATGGTTCTTCGTGGCCAGAAGGAAGTTGGAGGAGTTTGTAGCTGCTTCCCACTTCGATTCATCCGAAGTGTTTCACTTCTCGAACTGAAATTTCTGACACCAGAAGAAGGTCTGTTTTTCATCCCAAATTTTGCAGACCGCCACAGTCTCCCACCTTCGAGGATTTCGTAAGTGCATCTGAAACAGGAGCAAAAAGAATAGTCGACCATGGAGGAGATGAACGCAGGAATCGACAGGAATTGTTTAAAAGTAATTCAACGGCAATTCACCTCCCATCTTCACTCCAGCAGTTATCGATTGGCTACACAGGCAACATAACTTACAAACAACGTTACGTTCATACAAATAAATTGATTCGCAAAAACATTTTTCTGGCTAAATACTTTGGTGATTTTTTGTATGAAAGTCTGCAATTAAATTTTAAAATGCTTGAATAGTATTTTAAATATTGAGAAGAAGATAATGTATTCCCTTGCGAAAACGCTAATGCGCATTTTTCTTCTAACAAATTCCAAGTCAGCTAAAACCTTAGCTCAATATCTAATTATCGCACCGGCTGGTGGCTGAATACAAATTCATTTTTCATTTTCTTGCAAAATGCAATTCTCAAACCAAGTCTATTAAGATCAAAACTAACATACAATTGATTTTAATTTTTTCATAGACGTGACATATGGTAACATCCTACATTAGTTTTCCTCACAGATGGATGGACGTGACGGGGGGAGCAATATATATTGGAAAACATCAGAAAATATTTGAATGTGTACACAAAAACTGGAGGAAAATGTGTACAAAATTGAGTTATTTTGGTATCCGTTCACAAAAAACCAAGCAAAAAACCCCGACTTGGTCCAAAGTATGTAAAAACGAAAAACTTTAAAAATCTTATTGTAAGATTGCAAATAAGTTCATGTCATGTTAAGTAGCATAACAATAGCATACATCATTAACAGTAATTGTTTTTAATTAATCAATTTTTAAATCAATTGCTCAACACAAGGCAAAGGGAACGTCAAGAAATTAAATTTTTTTATTCAAGTAGCCAGTTACTGTTGCTGCAGCTCTTAATAGTGAATAATTTATCGTGATAGTTGATGATCAATACCGCTGTGTAAATAAACAAGCGGTGTCGTTTGTATGCACTCTTTTCATATAGTTTCAAAAACGAGTTCAAGGAAATCATCATACTACAAAGAGAATTGCATTGTTTTATTTATCTAAATTTTAAATTAAAATTAACTAAATTTCTTTGAGAACATTTTATTTACATCGTGAATAATTATTCATGCTAATCATTGACCAATGCCATTGCGTTACTTCACATGCCGTTTAGTTGTTATACTACTACTAGTTAGCTTCAAAACAGATAACAAAAATTATTATTGTCCAAACAGCAGTGTATATTTTTATTTACCTTAACTAAATTTCTTTGAGAACATTCTATTTACAAAATTTCAGTGCCCAAAATATTTCAAATACGGGAAACAGAATTTTTTTACCGAAACTAATTCGTTTGGTAAACTGTGATAACTTCAAATCCGAATACAAAACATGATATGTAAGTTTTAAGAATAACTAAAAGTTTTATCAACATTGTGCAAAGTGCACAATGAAATAAAAAGGAAGTGTTCAACTGCTGCTGCTGTTTAGGATCATGAGGTTGATACAGACAAAGCATAAAAATGTCTGGCTTAAAATATATACCTAATATTGTTTCGCTGTAGTTGTTTATTTTTTATGAACTGATTTTTTATGAGTGATATTTAGATAATGATGCTGCAGCAGACATTGAGCATGATACAGATGAAAAATGAAAGGTCCGGCTCAAATTAAATGCTTAATAGACTAATATAAATTATACAACAATAACGCACGCATACGTAGGAGAGTATAATAATTTCATAGGCTTTAGACTGTTTGCCGTTACTTAAATTACATTCTGACGCACTGAAACTTGCTCGGTAGAGCAAGCTTGCGGGCTGAAGAATGTATTAAGAAAATGTATTTATTCAATACAATTCAATGAATGCATTTAAATTGATGAATGAATGTGCATGTGTTTTGGATGAATGAATGTTTTGATAAATGGGGTGAATGTGTTGTGTTTTGATTGACACTTGCATTAATTTTTCTAAATCTATCGTAATAGATGTAATGTTTCTTGATTTATGCTACGCCGTCCGCAGCTTCCAATTTTTTATAACCATTTCTGGTAAAACTACCAATATATTTAAATTGTTTGGAAACATCATAAATATAAGTAAATGACTTTAACAATTAAAAGTGCATGCTACCAAATTTGTATTAATTTTGTACTTTAAAGACGGCTCACAAACAGTATTTGGCGGTTGGGATTCTCCGCAAGCATCTATAGTATTGGGTTCATTGAACTTATAACATATGTCTAAGCACGATTAAACTGGTATATTGTAAATTTGATCAAATAAAATTTAGACTTCAACGTTCAATTATTTCTAAATCACAAATTGCTGTTGCTTTTTTATTTTGGTTTTAAAGCAAAGTTTTACAGTGGAAATGTGTCAGGTAGGTGAAATACCGGATTGGTGAAATTGGGGGCAAAGTTTTTGTATATGATTTTTCTACATTAAATCAAAATCGTCTTGGAGTAAAAAAAAGTGAACGGGTTTTTTAAAATTTGAATCAAATAGGCATTTTTTCTGGGCGTGAAAAAAGGAATACAATGATACATAATCATTCTAAATTGACTATAGAGCAGAGACCATAACTGGGTTCCCAGTTCCCTGACAGAGAGATATAGAATTTTTGAATGATATGATAAAGATGAAGCCTAGCAGAGATATCAAGGTACGATACGGAGTGATTTTAAACTATAGTTTCCTTGCACAGCATCAACACATTAAAGTACGTATTGTGTACTTTGGAAGCAGATGAACTTGAAAATATTCAATGCTTTTTTTAACGATACATGTCAACTCGGATTAGAGGAATTAGTAAATTTAAAGACATTCTTAACCCTTTCAACTAAAGTTATTTATCAAGTCAATCAAGTCTCAGAAATTCAGCGCTCACTTACTCGTAAGTATAGTATAGTGGTTAAGGTTTACTTTTGAGGGAATATGTACTGATCGTATTTCATCTGTATGGAAAGCTTTTTAACTTTAACAGGCCTAAATATTTTCATCGAGAGAAGTAGAGCAAAAGTAGACAAAAATGAAGTCAATGTGTAAACTACCCAGGAAAGTTTATTTGCTTATTAACTCAACAAGGGGCTTGTAAATTCCGACAGCATAAATGTACAAGTGACTAATAACATATGCGTTATAAAATGAATTTGTAATTTTGAAATCTGGGAAAAGCCCGAAAAACGTTCGATTTGCAACAAACGGTTTTGTCATCTTAGCAACCTTTACCCTCATATGCGAACACATTTGGGTGAGATAAGTACATGAAAACTACGTCTGTAATATTTCTTCATAGGTTTAACAAGTATGCCACTTTTTGAAATGCCAATTGACATTTGAAAGGTCGTTCACCAGTGTGTATTCTTTGAAGCACTTTTAGATCGTACTTACTTCTACAACGATGCCCGCACTCCCCACACTTATATTTATCTGAATGGGACGACATGTGCACTCGCAAATTATCAGCAGTCTTGAATTGTTTGACACAAACATCGCATTTGTAAGGCGTTTCCGGAATTTGCTGATGTGTTTTATTGTGGCGATTTAAACTGCTACCGACTGCAAACGACGCATGACACACATCGCATGAATAAGGCTTCTCACCAGTATGAACTCTGCAGTGCTCAATCAAATGAGCCTTTCGGGCAAAGGTCTTCTCGCAGACGGCACATTTAAATGGTTTGCTTCCTGTATGCACCACTTGATGTCTTTGAAGATTCACTGATTGGCTGAACGATTTCTGGCAAATGTGGCAAACGTACGGTTTGTCTTCATTGTGTGTTCGTTTGTGAGCATTCAAGTCGCCGCTAGTTTTAAAGCCCTTTTGACAGACATTACACTTGTACGGCCTCTCACTAGTATGAACTCGAGTGTGATCATTTAAATGACCCTTTTGTGAAATTTTTTTATAACAAATGTTGCACACATGTGGTTTGGGTGGCATCGTTTTTAATTCAGATTTCAAAATTATTCGCAATTCAACTATTGACTGCAACAGTACCGTTTAAACAGCTGTTTTGCTAGTAAAGTTGTGCAATAAAAATGAAACTTAATTATTTTGTTGCAGTTTGTGTATTTTTAATAGAACAGATAAAACTACAAAAGCTATTACCGAGATTGTAATTAAAACTCGAATAATTTAGCAAAAGTTTGATTGCGTTAGAATAGCAAAGCCTGACTGTTTTTCAAGTTGCAGTGTATTATATTGAAATATTCGTATCGAGTGTGTGTGCTTGACGGTGGAAATCTTCACGGCTCTCCACATATTTATTGCGACCCCAAATAGATATAATGATCTTTACTTTACAAAGCAATACTGATGACAACAGACTGAATGTTACCGAGAACTGTGATATTTCTATCGAGTTTTCTGTCTGATTGTGTTTATCGTAGGGTGTATACTTGAAGCACTTGCGGGTGGTTTGATGCTACCTGACGACAACTGATCTTCTACGGTAATTGCAACGTGTATGCATGTTAACCAATGCTCATAACAAAAGCATTAAATTTAGAACACATTACATATCTCCGAGAGCGAGTAATTCCAGTCCAACTTTTAGGTACCTTGATTTTCGGTCTAAACTCCATGCCTTGCTTAAGGTGTAATTTTTCAAGAAATGTGTCATTGTCAATTTGATTAATAATTACTTCCTATGCAACATGTTGCCAAGCTTAACATATAATCTATTGCAAATTGGACCCAAAAATTATGCTGGATGTGAGTGACTTATTGTTAGTAACTCCAATACTATTTGGGGGATGCAACGATTATTTAAAATTAACGCCTATCCTTCAATAATCATACAAAAGACATTTGTAAATTATTTTATATCGCTTGCATATTTACTCTGGGTTCAAAAGATGCTCAAAATGTATTTACTCAAAGAAAATGCTTTTATGCTCTAGACTTATTGCTTATGACGATCTCATGCACAAATATTGATGAATAGAGCGGTAATATTTTGTGGATAGTTTCTACCTGTAAGTTAACTTTTTGAAATTGAAACTTTAAAAAAATGAAAATTTTCATTCTTTACCTTGCCAAAATTATTTACATGTTGCATATGTAGTAATTATTAATCAAATTGACATCCCTACATTTATAAGCAATGGCATGTTTCCTAAAAAGTTACACCTGAAGTAAGGCATGGAGTGTAGACCAATCGAATAATATTTTCTCTCCGGAACTCCAGATTGACTTTGCCTCTACTTTACTACGGATTGGCATTTATATCGCTTTCAATGGCATTTAAATATTCTGTAAAATACCCTATTGGAAATTATTCATCTTAACTAAATTTTAAAATGTATTTTTTATTAGCAAGAATTCAGCCCAATGCAGGGTGACAAAAGTGACGAACTTTCTAAACAAAACTGTGATGCGGCCAACTTTTGCAATTATAAAATAGAATGGAATAAAGTTTATTCACTTGGTTTTAAGCATGTCATTACATTGTCGGTTATTCTTGTCTTCACACCACAGCACATTGGCTTTGCATGAATATTTTCGAATTAAAATAAAACAACCCCCTTAGTAAAACCTAAGTATTTCCGTAACAGTGTACTCAAGCTCCTAGTTCATACTTTTACGAATAACATGATTTTAAAATATCGTAGTATAAATAAGTATAAATTTTTATAAAGTGACTGCCTGAGCGTATTTGATGTACAAAATTTTTTGTTTCAACGAAGAGTATGAAATTTGAAAGATATTCAGAATATACACAATGCTTATCCTTCAGAAATTATCATATTTAGAAATCAGAAATCATATTTATTTATCCAGAGGCCTGATAGCTTATGGCTACCCCATCAGTAACCTGAAAATCGAAAAAATTTGAACTCGAAAATGTTATTTTTGGTATGCTCATCAGAAAGAGCACAGTTGAAAACATGTTCGAGCTTTTACGAAATTCAAAACTCAATGTGTTTCGAATGGGAATGGGTCAAAGAGGAGAAGTGCCTTTCACCGTGCGTCTACATTTTTTACGTATTCACCTCAAAGTTGGCACAAAAGATTCGCAGTTAAATTTTCTAGATTGGTTTTTAATGATTATACAAATTTCCATTGACTAATCATGCTCGACGAGAGAAATCATATTGCAGGGAGAACACAAAAGTTAAATGTTAGCTTATTTTCCGACAGTAAACTAACTACCTCTGGAAGAAACAGAAATATATTACTTTTTATATTTCACTTCTTAACCAATTCAAATTAATCTTCATTCATCAACTTTGACATTGTGAGAAATCTCAAAGCCAATACCGAATGCTACTATTTTGACTCTTTGAATCTTTCCCAACGCTGGTATATTTCCCCATTTAATTTTAACTATCATTTCGCTTACAAGGGGCAAATATCCAAGTAAACATTTTCAGAATATGTCATATTTATACTATGGCGTCTTTTAAAACTTTGCAAGTAGATTCACAGGTAATATACATGAAACTCCCAACTTTAGCAATTACATTTAAGCTGTAACGATAGTAACGGGCTTCTTTCATGCAAAATTTAATTCCTTGACTTTCACTTTACTATGACTTATATTGAGCAATTGAATATAAAAATTATAAATTAAAAATTACACTTAATGATGTTCGCTATTGTTATACCATTTAACATGGAAATAACTTACTCATAATATTACTATATAATTTCTAGCAGTTATCGTTTTTTGTTTATTTCTCACAAAGCTGGAGCTTTGTTTGTTCTTTTGGGAACGGAAACAAAAAAAACACGATTTTTTACGCATTTTCCTTGTCATTTTGCGTACAGATTCAATAATTTTCTAATGTTTTCCAATACATATTGTTTTCCCGCGTCATGTTTAGCCTTCGGTTAAACGCTTATAAACATATTATGCTATCATAAAATCGTTGTTTCCTGACCTACCTACCCCACGTAATATGTTGATGAGCCCTGGTGTAAAATAACTCTGAATGCTGCAGTATTACGATGTCACGTTCGGGCTAAAGCTTAAAATAAAATTTCAGCCATAACCAAGGGCTTTAAAAAGATATTGAGCTGAAAAATCAGCACAATTTAGATTTTTTAGAAATTTTGTGTCGGGATGCAATATCTTTTTCGCAATAATTTATAAAGATTATTGATGGTCTTCATTTTCTGACAAAAAATTACTATAATCTTAAGCCAAAAAAGATTTTGTAAATCAATTTAATTTCATAATTGTCAGTTTAGTCTTACAATCAAATTAGCTAATGCATACAGCCTTTAAAATAAATAGCACAAATATTACATTAATTCTAAACTTTAAAATTAAAACTTTCATTAAAATTGGGAAGGCGAAGACAGGGATTGAATAAAGAAGCACAATAAGAATTCTTAACTCGCAAAAATACCATTCCAATTAAAATTTAATTACAGGATGGAAATCAGTTAATTAGCAATTTGCAGCGGAGCACTTCCTCCCACGTCTCTCTAGCGGCAATTGACCCCTGAGAACCAAATTGTATGCAAATTATTAAGCTATTTTACAGTTAATCACTTGATTTTTAACGAAGACGAAGGCGTTTCAACTGAGTCATTTCCGGAAAAATAAGCGTTTTCATCACTGTCCTCAAAGAGAGTTCTGGAGCAATTACTTTCATGTTCGGGAACGACCCCTGAATAGTGCGCATAGTCTCCAGATCCATCTACTCTTGGAACATGAACGATTCCAGACGCAACCTGAAGGTCTCATGCACCAAATCGGTCCGAAGCTCATCCACACCGCAAAATTCTGGAGCGTTTGGGAGGAATGATTTGTCAGCTGCAAAGTCCTCAACTTTGGCTGAAAAGGACGACGGCTCCCCTTCAAGCTGACCCTTGTGGAACTCATTTCCAGCATTTTTCTCTGCTCCAGGATTGGAAGCTGGAGAAATGTGATTTAGGGGAAAGGATCACGAAACTTTTACCCTTCAGCGTCTCTAACGTTTTTCTGAAGTAGTCCAAGATCTGATTGAGGAATTTCTTGGAAAGCAGGATGGGCACCGTGAGCTCCAGAGCTACGATTTGGGAGTAGACTTTTCATCAGTCCTCCTCCGGTTGGGCTTGAAAGCCAATCACTACTTGCTGAAGCGAAGATGGAAGACGATGCAGGCTGAATGATCTCATATGATTTGGGAGTTTGACGTTAATTGAGAGCGTCTCCAGAGATCCGGCAGCAGGTAGGATGAAGTGAAAAAAAGAAATTCTGAATTCCACTGGTCCACTCATGCTTGCTCTTGCTCAAATTAAAGTTGCACTTCGAAATTTCGTAAATGTGGGAGGATAAGTGGATCTGCGAAATTTGGAATGAAGAACCGCCCAAATTCCGGCGCCATAACTTTCGAATGAACCTGAGTGGGAAGCAGTTCTGGATGTTTGCTTCACAAAAAAATCGCTTTCAATTTTCATCGCAAAGCACTGGACAGGAGAATGAATCCTGGATGAACCTGGAACAATTTCTACAAATTCGTCCAACCGATTACTGGAGCTTATCAAGTTGCCTCTGAGCAGATGAATATTAATGTTGATTATTGCTTTCGCGACGCTTCAATGATAAGAGCATGCTTACTGTAATTGGAAAAAGGTACCATTTCCAGTTTAGAACATACGCGAACGCATTCCGAGAAACTACAGTACGATAAGGTGTATAAATGATAAGAGCATGATGACTAAAAAAGGGAAAAGGTACCATTTCCAATTTAGAACATACGCGAAAGCCTTCCGAGAAACTACAGTACGATAAGGTGATAAAACCTTATCGTACTGTTACTGTACTGAAAACATGATAAGAGATCGTGTCTCATAATCGTTTTTCAAGGACACTTGAATATAACGGAGGAATTAACTTGCTGCATATCAATCATTTAGGTTTTAATGCATTGTTTGCATATATTGTATACGCATAACCCCATATTTCAGTCGTAATATTATATAAACATTCCGCATAATTTTTTAAACGTATGACTAAAGTTGATTTGAAAAGTGATGCAAGATGACGGTACCCTACAAGTTATACAAGTCAATATATTTTGCATATAGTCCAAATTATCAGATGACAACAGATTATCAATCAATCTCATGAGTTAAGAATAGATAAAAAGCATACGGGGGTACAATGTTCAAGAAGTCAGTAGGGATTATTTTAAAAACCTTCATTTTCTTTGAAACACACTACTTATCTTTTATTGCATTGCATCATATGAGTCATGATATCAGTTTCTAGCAGTATAGTTTTACAAACTGTCAGTTGTGCTAGATGTAAGGTTTTAATACATATTTACAGATTGTGTATGCTTCATCTTAATGATGTACCATGCTACTTACATGGTGTTGCCTGATATTTGAAAATGGGCACGTTTGCAATGCAATAAGCTATTCATAGTCTTCTCTATGAACAGAAGGGGTTACCAATAAATACATAGGAATAAAAAATATTATAATATATATATATATAATATAATATAATAATATCTAATAATATATATAACCTATCAAACCTTAACTATTAAAATTTTTATCCTCAAACAAAAACAACCATAACACCCTGAATATTTGAATTATAATCACGTGTCCAATTCGTATGACAATATTCACAAGACTGCCAACTCGTAACCTATTCCTTCGTAACCCTTGAACATTTATAAATAAATATCCAAAAATAAATATTTATGGAAAAAAGTTCCGTTCTAACGTTAGTCGTGTTCATGTAAATTGTTTCTGATATAAAATTATGTCAATGTCAATGTCAATGTCCATTTGTACCATTTCTCAGCTTTGAAATCAATGACTTTGATTCCACAAATTGCTTTATTAACCATGACTTGATGACTAGCTACCTGAAACATTATACCATAATCATTTGGCATTACATGTTCATATTAATGTTGTTGGAACTAGCATAAAAATAATCCCTATTATTTTTGGAAGCTCGCTATCAAACTAAAAAACTAAACAGAAGACTTGGTTCGGACCACACTT